>OU015502.1:47757274-47862274 GCA_907164885.2 Dolomedes plantarius | reverse complement strand
CGTACCAAACGAGTGTTTCCCATGAAGAGTAATGTAAATTGAATGTTATTAGTTCCTGAAAAATAGAAATTTCACATATTACTCGGCAATTTATAAATGGATGGGGTTGTTCTTTGATACAAAAGCCTTAACCCTTCAGCAAGCGAGCCCGTTTGCAAAATCTCAATATTATCAACATTTTATATCTTGGCATAAAACACAGAATTATTATTTTCAATTTGAAAAAAAAAAATGTTTCTTACAAAAGGAATAATCAAGGTTGAAAGAGACGTTGCACTTTGTGCCACGCGCACCCGCTGGTGATACAGAATTTGGCGCGCCCGCTGAAGGGTTAAACTACACAGACATAATTTTAAACAATCAAGCACTTCATTTTTTTAAAGAGGCAATGGCTGAATCTAAATAAATTCTTAGGAGTTAAATATAGAAAGGATGTTTCAGCCTATAGTGTAAGGTGACCAGATTTTAACATTGGTAAAGCGGGACATTATTGACCGGGGGGGGGGGGGGGTCATGATTAAAAATTTGGTCTGTATGGAGCTACAAAAATTTTCATAGAACGCAAAAATAGTATTGGATTATATATATTTTATTATTTCAATATAAATACAATTTACAAATATAATAAATTTAAAAAATTACGTATAGTATTATTTTATTCTTTGGTATATTTCTCATTTGCGGGAATTTTTTTTTAGTAGATTGCTGTTGCTCTTTAAAAGGTCATGAAATTTTTCACAAGAATTTGTTAAATTATAGTTCACACATAAAACGGCTTTTAAAGTCTCATCACTTAATTGTGATTTTTCTGATGTCCACACTTTATTGACCGTAGATAAAACGTGTTCAGTCGCAGCATTAGTTCCTGGTAAGGACAGCGCTTATTCCACAATTTTTAGTGCATTATTCATTGTATGGAATATGGTTTGTTTCAAAATGATGAAATATTTCTAACTATGTGTTCTCTATCGTGATGTTTGCTGATGCCCAAGATGTTACCTTTTCCTTATGAATATATTTTTTAATAATGATACCTCAGATCGTTTAACATTATAAAATTAACAAAAATAATATAAAACTCATATCCTGGCTAAAAAAAGTCTGAATCTATCTAAATTCTGAGGAATAATTATGTATTTTTAATTATACGTATTTGATCTCGGAAAAAGCACGTGCGGTATTTCAAGAGAAATATCGAAATAGATGTGACTAGCTGAATACCAGTGCTTCGCTACGGAGTACATTCAAATTAAATACAACGGTCAATGCATGTAGTTAATGCCAAAAAACTAAAAAAAATATATTTATAATAAATACAACGGTCAATGGATGCAATTAATATATATATATATATATATATATATATATATATATATATATATATATATATATATATATATATATATATATATATATATATATATATATATATATATATATATATATATATATATAGATATATAAAGAAAATATTGAAACTAACTCTAATAGAACATACTACAGAATATAGTACAGTTTCAGGAACATTTATTTTATTGTATTTTAATATTTTTTTGGATAATGTCCAATCGTCTGCAGCATTAGAAAGAAAAACAAAATTTGTCATTTTATTTCGATGTTGGGCACGTGACGCAAAATCAATTTAAAGTATCCCAAAAAGAAAAGAAACCACGTGATCAGAATTTAATAAATTAAATTCTAAAAATTAATCTTTAAAAATGCACCAAAAATCAGAAAAGTGAGGTAAAGATTCGAAAAAGATTTCATTTTAAAGAACTTTTTATGATGTTTCTCCTGATATAAATTTTCAGTTTATTATTTTAAATGCAAACTTTAAAAAATGTTACAAAAACAGCCTAAAAATTTAATTTTAAAAAATCTAAGAAGAATTTTTCAAAATTATTTTTTAGTGCACTCCTACACTGTAAGAAGAATCGCCATGCAAAATTTCAACCCTTTAGGTCCAGCGGTTTGGTCTGTGCGTTATCTGTCAGCTAGTCAGTCGGTCAGTTACGGAACTGTTTTATATATATAGATTACCCGCAAAAGTAAAATCTCTTGCATAAGAGTTTTGCTCCTCATTTCATTTTACCTAATGGAAAGCACAAACTGTTACTCGTGAAAACCGTCGATACAGATTAAAAGTAAAATATCTCGAATCAGTGCAGGCAGTGGTTTTCGGTTCATGGCACGATGAAAAATTGATATTTATTTTTATGTATCGGATGGAACGGGGCACCAGCTGCGTTTCGCTCCCATAAGATGGATGGAGAGATAAGATGTCTTCACACTACGTGGATATTTTCTGTTAATTCCGAGGCAGTTTGCTATCGACCCACCGACTCTTTGGCTCTCGAAAAAAAAACCTGGCGTTAAATCGCTTTCTCGTATCTATATCAAGTATCCGAAATTCTTTGCTACGATCTTTAAAAAGTAACGTATTTAAAGCAGGGGTTCCCAAACTTTTTCCTACATCGACTCCTTTTAAAAGGATAATTTTCTTCATCGACCCCCCTCACATTTTTCTCTATAATATATAGCATACAACATAATTATAATACTAATAATTGCGCATAAAACACTTAAGGGGAGAAGGGACTTTCAACCTGGTTTTTTTCTTAAATTTTCAATATTTTACTGTATGTATAAAATGAGAATAATTAATATTGTTTTCCACTACATTGAAGACGCTAAAAATTACCAAATAAGTATTTTGTGGATGAATAAGACTTGTTTTTCAAAAAATTCTTCAAAAATGCTAGAGTTTTTCAAAATGCTCCAAGCATATTCATTTTCTTCCAATTTCTTCCAAATTTTTCAGGATTGTTAATTGAGGTATTTGCCACAAAACTATGCAAAGTTCTTTGAAACGACGAATGTTTTTCACATTTATAGACCATGAAATAAAGCTAAAACATTAAAAAAAATAACAGGCAGATTAAAAAAGTAATTATTTATGGCTTTAGACGCATGCAAAATAAATGAATGCACAATTACGTTTAAATATGCATGGTAAACTTATTTTGAAAAATGTAAGGTTATTGAAGGATTTTCTATGCACGCAGAGCATTTTGAAAAATGCAAGTTTTTTTGAAAATTTTTTGAAAAACAGGCATTACTCTGACAAAAAAAATCCATATTTTGAATTCTAAGGGTCTTCAATGTAGTAAAAAAGAATGAAAATTTATTCTCATTTTGTATAGCGTAAAATATTGATAATTAAAAAATTCGAGATTTAAGATCCCTGGTCCCCTTAAAGATAACGATTTGACTAAGAATATGAATAAAAAATTAGAAAAGTGGTTCATTATGTTTATGTTTTATGGGCCGTGGCGGCCTTGTGGTACAGCGCGCTGGTTTTCGGCGCTGAGGGTGCTCAGATCGAATCCTGGCGAAGCGTCACTAAAATGCCTCCCTTTGTGTCGTCCCTTCATAGGGGATAATTCTGGTCTGCCTATATGGCGCCCCCATAATAAAATGGCCAGTAAAACTGCGGTGAATTATAGGTGAATGTCTTCGCGACAAAGTGCCTCCGCATTTTAAAAAAAAGTTTATGTTTTATTATTTTCATTTTTAAATTCGCAATTATAAACAAGATTTCAGAAACACAGATTGTAATTGCACAAAAATCACAAAGAGAAAAAAAAACGAAACTGTTTCTGGTTGGTTGCCTCGGGTGGACCCATGTGTTGTTTAAGGCCGTCTGCACACGGAGCAACTCAAAAGAAACTGATTTCCGACTCAAATCACTAACCAGTCCGTAATGAGTCGCAACCTATGTAATTGAATGGAGCCACGCACACGGCGCAACTGGTTACAAACCCGTCCGGACGGGTTTTGGTCCCACCATTTTCCTGTAGTACGTAATTTAATTAGTATTGTGTCAGTTTTATGAAATCGATTTTAGTAGATTTAATTTAGTAATTTTAATTTTTAATAGATCAGTAATGATAATTTTTTCAGTAATGATAATTTTTATCACTTTTTAATACATCATTATTGAAGACACATTGGAACTAACGAGTTATACATTTTGTGAACACTAGCATTTTTCTTAACGGTTCGGATACAGCGAACCACCGGATAAAGCGAACAAAACCTTTGGTCCCTTGAAATTCGTTACAACGGAGTTCGACTGTGTATATATATATATATATATATATATAATTTATTTCATAATAAAACTGAAAAGAAAGTGTAATCCTAAAAAAATTCTATCTTTGTAAAGGAATAATCACTTGCAGACGTTAAAATGATTATCTGCTTTACTATTCTAACAATGAAATTAACATTATAATGATAATAATGTACTACATTATATTTTATCATTTAATATATCATAACAACAATATATATATAAACATTTTCAATAATTCCATTGTAATAAAAACCGAAAGATCTCCGACTTTTTAATGGTGAAATACTAATCCCTTTTAGTTAAAACGACATTTCTGCAGCACTTACATAATAATTATATACTGTACTATATTGCATGAAACAATAATAAAAATACTTAACTATACTATGCAGTAATATAATAACCAATAGATTCTAATCATTTACGTAATTGCAAATATAATAACGAACGGAAATTTTATGAAAGACTATTTTTTTTTGGTACCATATGAATACTAATCACTTCTTGAAGTTAAACTACTGTCTTTCGAGAGTAATGTCTTGTGAAAGTTTTTTTTTTCTTTATAAGACATGGTAAGAGCGGTAATTGTGCTTTGAAGATAGCAAAGGACACTTTAATTGCATCGAGTCCATTTAGATATTAAATAAAATTACAATATGTTTTTCTTGCCTAAATGAAAATACAGTGTCCTCCAGGCTATCTGGGTTAATGGGAGGGGAAGAGTAGCACAAATCATCGAAAAACCTCGATTATCCAATTCTCATTCAATTTTATTGTATTTTCAAAATAAAGGGTTCCCATCTATATCCGTTACATTAACCTTAAATTCTAAACTGTGACAGCTTAGGCCATAAAATTGGTGTCTAGGTATAGTAAAAAGGCTATGCGCTACTCGATAAGACAACTTACAACGCCATCTATCGGTAAATTTTGGAATTAGCGATTTTTACTCAAAAACGGTACGAGATACGGGAAAAAAGTCAATTACAAAGTTATTCAGCATCATCGATTTAGTAAGAAAAGACACCTTGCGCACATTAATACTCAAAACAGAATGTAGAAGATGAACATTTGTTTGGTCACGATTTCGAAAATTGCCATGTCATAAAGAGTGGAAGAAAGAAACTGAGATATTTCCCTATTTTCAGGATCATTTATTTGTGTTTCTGAAAATGCTCTCCATTAGTCACTATGCACATTTGCACTCTGGACTGGATTCTTTGGTCTTTTCAAGCTTCGCTCGCGTTTCACGACGTCATAGTGTTGAATATCACGACCAAACAAATGTTCCTTTTTTATATTCTGTTTTGAGTATTAATGTGCGCAAGGTGTCTTTTCTTACTAAATCGATGATGCTGAACAACTTTGCAATCGATTTTTTTTACCGTATCTCGTACCGTTTTTGAGATAAAAACGCTAATTCCAAAATTTGCCAATAGATGGGGTTGTAATTTGTCTCATCGAGTAGCGCATAGCCTTTTTACTATATCTAGATACCATCTTTATGGCCTAAGCTGTTACCGTTTATAATTTACGGGGGATGTAACGGATATAGGGGGGAACCCTGTATAATAATTCACTTACTTTTCTATTTTATAAATTAAATTTGTGGACATGTTTTTTTGGTATCACAACGAATTTTCGTAACAGCAATGATAATGCATGATATCAGTGTATTCATTACACCCTTTGACTAATATAATCTAGATAAGTGTCGACACACGATAGCGCTGTGCCGTGTTCTATCAAATCACCTAGTCCTTCATATTCCATTTTTTCAACTCCAACTGCCTTTTGAAGTTTAGTCGCGACAGCATTTGTGATATCTTTGCCATGTATTCGAACTCTGTGTTTGAAAGTGTTTATAGTTTTATTCTGCCGCCACTAAATGTCAGCACCAATGAATGTGATTGTAAAGTATTTAGAATTAAGCATGAAGCTACAGAAGTTAAGCGGCGCGTAGTGTTGAGGGTGCTCGGTTCGAATCCCGAAGTTGCCATCCAATACCTTCGTGCATAGGCCGGATAGAGACTCGTTAAATCTATAAACTGGAAAGTCCTGTGAGGTCAGAGAGGTTGTGAGAAGGTACAACCTCGAGATATCTTCCCTGAGGGTGCTCTGTCCAAATGGAGGTAGTGTTGGTTCACGTACACGATGTCCCCATTGAAAGAAAACAACGATTCTCGCGTATTATGTGCGAATGTTTTCACAGACAAGTGCATTAGCGAAAAAAAGATTTAAGCGAAACGATGTTTAACACACAGTGTTCCCCATTTCCCCCCGATTAATTAAAATTTTAAAATATTATTGGAGTTTCTTTTATAGAATGAATGCCCAATACCCGAGTGAAAAATTTATACCTCGATTACGGAGTACAACTGAAAAAAAAACTTTTCAACGAAGTCGACAATCAGTGGAAAAGTTTTACAATAGGTTAATACGGAGTTGGAGAATCCAATATGGCTACTACTACCTAACAAACAGCCCTCAGCTCAAGTACAACGTTTGAGGCGAAATATCTGCAAATTTCGGTGACGGCGAGTCTCCTGTTTCTGGTAACATGTTTTTATCATTCGGTATTTAAGTGCAGCTAAGCGACGTCGCAGTACAAAAAAAAATTCCGGGAGTGATTTACGACTTGTTTATCTGGAATTGGACGACTCCATCCGATTCGCAAAGCTGTTACATCCGTAAAAACCACTCTCCGGAATTAATCGAAAGCATCGGCGAAGTGCAACGATCTCATCATTTCTCCATCAATCTTGGTCGGGCAAAATGAAGCTGCAGCTGCTTTCATCGATTTTTATTTATTTATTTATTTTTTTTCGGAAAGCAACGCTCGAATTCGGCAATGTGTCGGTGTCGATTGTTTATTGCTTGTTTTGGGGTTTGCCTTCTGTTTTACCCATTGTAACAGTTTTTTTTTTACCTGAATTAATTGAGACTAGATGAATATGGGCAAACTAAAAGATTTAGATATTACATTATGCAGTAAAGATAATATGATATGTTTGATAAGTTGATATTTATTGCTTTCATACGCTTAGAAATGCTGTTATATGCTGTTATATGTATTATTTTCATCTTATTGAAAATAGTTTAGATTTAATAATTCTCAAACATCCAAGTAATTACTTACTCAAATGAGCAATAATTTTTAATATTAATACTCAAATGAGAGTCAGTAATAATCGATAATGATAGTAAATAATCACAGTAATTTGAGTATTATTTAATAATAATTTAAATACGTAAATTATCGCATACTCAAAGATTAATTTTCAATAGATTAACTTTGATGATACACAAATAAGCAATAATTTTTAATAGTAATAGTAATACTAAATTAAAGACAGTAATAATCGATAATTATAATAAATAATCCTAGTAACTGGAGTATTTTTATTAATCAAGTAATTAAATAATTGCTAACTCAAAGAGTAATTTTCAATAGATTACCTTTCATGATACTCAAATAAGCAATAATTTTTAATAGGACTACTTTTATTCAAATGAAAGTCAATAATAATCAATAATTGTAGTAAATATCATAGTGATTGGAGTATTCTTTAATAATACTCAAATACTTAAATAATTGCTTACTCAAATAAGTAATAATTTATTACTTATTTGAGTAAATAAATAAATTAGCTTTAATTATATTCAAATAAGTAATAATTTTCAACAGTAATACTGAAATGAAATCAAAATTAATCAATAATTATAGTAAATAATCATAGTAATTAGAATATTCTTTAATAATACTTAAATTGGTAAATAATTGATAAATAAACACAAATATTTTTTTAATAGTTTAGTTTTCATAATACTCAAATAAGCACATAATTTTTTACGTAGATAAGCAATAATTTTTTAAATATCATAGTAATTGGAGTATTCTTTAATAATACTCAAATACTTAAAAACATAATTGATGACTCAAAATAGTAGTAATTTTTAATAGTTTAGCTTTAATAACATTCAAATAAGCAATAATTTTCAACAGTAAAACTCAAATAAAAACTCAAATGAAATCAAAATTACCGTAATTTCGCCCGTAAGCGCCGCGGCGCATGCGTAAAAAGAAGTTTAAAAATTCTTGGGAGCGGCACTTTACGCCAATTTCGAATTTTAAATCTTTTCAGCTTGCGCTTTTCTACTAAAATTCGGCCTCACTCTTTACTTGAACGGACGTTTATCACCGCACATGCGCCAAGTTAGGTGAAATTACAATGAGTATTGTTACTACCGGTCACGAGAAAAGGTCACATTCTTGTGTCTTGTCTTACACAGCAAGCGGCGAAAACCTAAAACCTCTGTTGGGTTATAAAAGAAAACTCTCCTCAAAATACAGGGTGTCCCAAAAGTCTCTGTACAACTTTAAAAATTTATTACAGAAAAAATAATAGGCCTACAGCAAAAATAATTACAACAGTACATAGAGTAACGTAAAAGGTTTTTTTCTACTACCTCAGTATACTCCTACATGAGATCCTTTCGTAACACGACGAATATCAAGTCGATATTCCAATTCCGTCCACGAACGTTTCAGCATGCTAACATCAACAGTAGTTACAGCTGTTTGGATCTCTTGTTTGAATTCCACGAGACTGTTCACTTTTGTTCTGTACACGGCATCTTTTACATAACCCCAAAAGAAAAAGTCCAGTAGAGTGATGTCAGGAGACCGGGAAGGCCATGCTATGAGGCCATCCCTGCCAATCCAACGCTGCGGGGATGAATTATTCATTGAAACAAAATTGTTCGAGAGACATCACGAACAATTTTGTTTCGATAAACCACGCATCACATTGCGCTTTCTTCACGGGATCAACCATTTTGAATAAATAAGTTTTTGCCAAAATTCTTTTACATGTGCATGCACCGCCATCTATGAACAGAAAAAACTTTTTAAGTTACTCTATGTACTGCTGTAATTATTTTTGCTGTAGGCCTATTATTTTTTCTGTAATAAATTTTTAAAGTTGTACAGATACTTTTGGACCACCCTGTAGAATTTCCTAATGACGTTATGATCCGCGCGAACGAGAAAGGATGGATGAATAAAACAGTTATGCAAGATTTGTTGAGCGAAGTCTGGCGGAAAAGGAAAGGGACTTTTTTCAATCCAAAAGGGCTACTTATAATGGACTCGTTGAAAGTCCACTTGTCAGAGCCTATTAAAGTTCCATGAATACTGTGTCTGAAAATTTAGCGATAATTCTGAGAGGTTTTACAAAATTAATTCAACCGCTTTATTTGGCTGTAAACAAAGCATTAAAATACCGAATGCGAAGTCTCTGGGAATCGTGGATGGTGGAAGGTCTACATTCCTACACAAAACGCGGAACTATGTGAAAGGGAACTTTCGTAGAAGTCACGAAGTGGGTCTCTCAAGCATGGAAAGGTGTCTCCAATTACACAATGTCCAGTTTCAGAAAGGCAGAAATAATTGTTCCCAATGCCGGCGACAGTTCTTCCAACGATAAAGATCCAGACTACTCAGGGACGAAAATTGATCCAAAAATTTTGTCTCTTTTCAATTCCGATACGAAAAATGAGAACTTTGAACGTTTTGATTGATCGGTAAATCTTACATGTGTATCTTATATTTTCCTTTTGATCGTTATTAGTATTACCTTAAGTCTTTATTACTGTTATTCATACATGTATGCTTTATGTATTTTATATATTTTGATGTTCCATGATTAAGTTTATGTTTTTATTTTTTAATAATTTATCCTGTGTTACTGTGAAATAAAAATGTGTTTGTGTACCCTTTTAGATTTTATTCCTTTATTGCATTGTACTACGGTAAACGTGTAGTGATACGCGACATTTCATTACAAAAAAACAGTTTTAGATAAAGCAAATCTTAGCGGTCAAATTGACTGCCTACGCCGCTTATAGGTATGGGGTGTCATTCGGCGGTTTTAGTGTTAAAGTAAAATTTATTAAGAGAACTATTTAAAATGAGCACTATATTGAATTTATTACTAAGAAGAATTTGAGTTTGGAAGTGGAGTACCTTGGCCTGACGGCTTTATCTCCTGTAAGCAAGATAATTGTTATCATGGTGGGAGTGCTCAGTAGTTAAAATTTAAGAGGAAATTAATATTAAGAAGAGAAATACGCGATAAAAAAATAAAATAAAATAAAATAATAAAAATAAGTGATAAAACAATAATTAGATAAAATAAAGGAAACAAATAGTAGTTGTTAACAAAGTAAGATCCACGGGGAAAAAAATAAGGAGTAAGAGGCCCCAAGAAAGCAAGAGTTATAATCGTACAGGACAAAGATTTTTTTTATTTTTTGTAATATAAGTTTTTCAATTTTTTTTTTATTTTTTAGTTTTTATGAGAATTTTCGAAGTCAAGAACTGCAGTTAAAAAAAAAAAGGCCCACAGGACCATACACTTCGAAAAGAAATAACTATGGCTTACGCATTGGGACAGCTAAACGTAGCAAGAGTTTTAGAAAAAGAGACACCGGCTGGGATCGAACCTGATACGAGAACGATTCCGTGCCAGTGCGAAGGCGCTGTGCTATGAGAAGCACGCGTGAAAATAGCAAGCTGCAAAATTGAATTTATTACATTAAAATGCATTAGTTTATTACAGAAATAACCTAAAATATCTGCTGGTGTCTCAGTACTTGGGTGCGGTACCGTAACTAAGAAAAGTTTATGTGCGGCGCTTACCCCGATTTCGTTTTTATAAAAGGAAATATCAGTCCCTGCGGCGCTTACGGTGGGTGCGGCGATTACGTTCGAAATTACGGTAATCAATGATTATAATAAATAATCATAGTAATTAGAGTATTCTTTAATAATATTTAAATAAGTAAGTAATTCATAAATAAACACAAATAAATTTTTTTTTAATAATTTAGCTTTAATAATACTCAAATAAACAAAACATTGCTTACTCAAAAGGACAATATTTTTTTTTGCTTATGTGAATGTGTGTATGCTTGAATGATATATTGTAGCGTCACGACAAGTAGGTAAGGCTATTCTCTCTGAGGCGTTGCTAAAAATTACTACCATGGGATCCATAACAAAGAAAGACAGAGTTCTAATTAACAAACGAAGGCCAAATTTTTAAAACAAAAACTTAACAATTTATTAACAAAAATAATTAACATTTAAAACAGTGCAACATATTCAATTTAAAAAACCCGTGCAGATTCACAACGTACGGAGCCTAAACACACATCCGCACCGCCCGCGTTCTCAAGCGTCTCTCTCTCTCAAAGTCTGGATTTTCAGAAGGGGTGGAGGGGCCGCAGATTATCGGCTGACAGCTCTTCTTAGACGCCGAGCTTTATTACATTGCAGAAACGTTAAGATGACAGCTTTAGTGGCTGCATCTGTGAGGAAAACGGGTTTTAATCCCCCCACGTGTTCCGAACTGGTGGAACCGAACAACACATTCCTTGAAAAATACGCAGTTGTGTTTCAAGCTCTTGTGGGGTCTCGGGAAAAAATATGACCATATTTCCAGTACGCTACAATATAAATACATTTAAATATGAGGATTAGACGGCAGGAGTAGAATCAGGGGTGACGAAGCATCGGCACAGAGAACAAAAGGGAGAAAGCGCCGTCAGCGAAGAAGCTGGGCGGCTCGTGGTTGGAACCTCTGATTATGATAGGGGAGGAAGAGTCCCCCTGCAGCTTCTACGCTGTGACGAAAGCATCGTGCAGTTCATCACGAGCAAACACGTTCGACGTGTCAAAGAAGCTCTTACACGCACACTTGTGGCATTATACGACTGCTATATGTAGATATTTTTAAAAAAGCGGGCATCCTCAAGAGTTAGAAAATCGAAGTATTGAAATCTTTGATATTCGGGTTCTGTTAGAAACCATTCAAACGTGTAATCTACATGAACAAACGAGGGATTTCAACAAAACTCGTGAACAGTCTAACCCAACATTTAAAATGATGCAGGAATACATCACCATGGTTGAATGTTCATGGCAAGTTTATGAGGTCAGTAAGAAAGTGCGGAGTTATCGTCTCTGTGCCAGTTAGTGCATGATCATGTCTCTATGGCTGTGCATAGATGGCGAAACACTGCTCTTTGTTCGCCAACTCATATTTATCGCTATATATTTTCGCCAACTTGTGGTCGACGCCAAATAATTTTTATTTTTAACTTACCTATTTTATTCTGAAGACTTGATTACTCGGCTAAATAATATTGACACGTGTGAATAATACATAAAGATATTTTAGTAGAAATTCATTTTATGTGTTTATACGATACGCATAAACACAATTTTAGATCAGTTTCATTTATCATGACTTCAGATTTACACAAATATAAGTTAAGATTCCGGCGAAAAATCTTCAACATCTGGGACTCAACACCAGCAAAATTTAAATACAATTTAAAGTAAAGAATATTGGAGCACGGTAATAATACAAACATAGGTTCGCTCCACCTTTGTTTATAATTATGATACTGGCAAAAATATTACTTAATTCACCTCGAAAACTTTGTACATAAAATCTGTAGCTCACAAATATATTCACATCATGGGAGTAAAATAAATTTTATATAAACACAGCACTCGACGTGTAAACACGGGATCACTCCCATAATATAACAAGCTGTCTCTTAGCTTTCCAAAACATATCGAAACAAAGCAAAAAAGAGTAAACATTAAGGTTACATTTATCACTCCAAATTGGTATGTTTTCGTAGAGAATAAAATGTATTTAATACATAATCCAGACGGAGGTAATAAAGCCCCAAACAACCTAAATGCATAATGTAAAGAAATTTTTGTTCATACTGTTTTCGATGCTGACTTTTATTTGCTAAAATATATAAAATCGACATGTGCTGAGATATTTTTGACGTCGTGAGAATTTAATCGTAGATTCAGCATTGTAAATTAGACTGATTTTGGATAAAGTATTTATGGCATGTCATATCAAATTCGATGAAAATTCGTAACTTTTAATAGAATAATGTTCTTCAATTTTAATATTTGGCAGTAATAAGAAACTTGATGAAAAAATAAACTGAAAAATCCATATCTCATCTGCCTAATTTTGCCTGCATTTTTTAAATTACATTTCCTTTCTAAATCAGTTAAATATTAAGGTATAGCGTGAATACTCGATTATCCGGATGTATAAATATATGTATGGTATATAAATATTGGTATATAAATATGGTATATATATATATGGTATATAAAGATTTTAAAATAACAGTTTTTATTTGTAGAAGAAAAATATTCTACAGTGATTAGAAAGTGATAAATGGGAAAAAGGGATAAAACAGTTGTCCACTGTTCTTATCACTGAACTAGCTCAAAACCCGTGCTTCACTACGGAGTACGTTCAAATTAAATACAACCGTAAATGTATGCAATTAATGCCAAATATGTATATATATATATATATATATATATATATATATATATATATATATATATATATGTGTGTGTGTGTGTATGTATGTATGTATGTATATATATAATTTTTGTTTATTTCTATTGTTTATATTTTACATTATATATATATATATATATATATATATCGATCTATCGTTTTCCAAGGGACCGATTGAAATGAACGATAAATGCGGGAAAACGATACATGAGGAAACATAACAAAGCAATATGATCGTTGGGACTAGATAAAATGAACGACACATACGGAAAAACGATGGATCCGAATACGATCGATCGAGATTCCACTATATATATATATTTATAAAAAAATCGTAACAGATATTTTTATAGACAAATATAATATAGAAGAAAATATTCAAATTAAATAGGTCAATGTATGCAATTAATTTGTATGTTTAATAGCCATAAAACATACTCATTTGAATTAAATTCTTAAAAAAAACTTCCATCTCAATTAGTCTAGTGGTTAATTTTTTTCTTTTACCGTATTTTAATATTTTTTTCTTGTCAATTTATTTCGTTGTTGTGCACGTGACGCAAAATTAATTTAAAGAATACTACAAGGAAAAGAAACCACGTGATCAGCTTTTAATAAATTAAATTTTAATAATTAATCTTTAAAAACTCACCAAAAATCAGAAAATTGACGTAAAGATTTCATTTTAAAGGAATTTTCATGATCTTTCTCGTGATATAAATTTTATAACCCTATGATTATTATTTTAAATGCAAACTTAAAAACGTTACAAAAACAGCATAAAACTTCAATTTTAAAAAAATCTAAGAATTTTTCAAAAATCTTTCTTAGTGCACCCCTACACTATAAGAAGAATCTCCATGTAAAATTTCAGCCCTTTAGGTCCAGCGGTTTGGTTTGTGCGTTATCTGTCAGTCAGTCAGTCAGTCAGTCAGTCACAGAAATGTTTTATATACTATATATAGATTAACGTTGAGGGAAATTCATAAACAACGACTGTAAATAATCATCCATGCGTAACGACACAGAAGATAATGAATTTTATTTCCACACACATATAGACAGTTCAAACAATCAGAACAGCATAGCAATGCTATTCTTTGCACGAGGCTAAAAAAACACAGGTATCTTCATTCCAAACTAAATTCCATGAAGCTACTCTGTAGCTTCATGGAAGAAATTGTCATAGTAGAAATTGTCATGTCATAAAGACTGGGAGAAAGAAACTGAGACACTTCCCTATCTTTACGATCATTTATTTATGTTGCTGAAAATGGTCGCCATTAGCCACTATACACATTTGCACTCTGGGCAGGATTCTCTGGTCTTTTCGAGCTTCGCTCGTGTTTCATGACGCCATACTGTTGAAAATCACGACCAAACAAATGTTCATATTTTACATTCTGTTTTGAGTATTAATGTGCACAAGGTGTCTTTTCTTACTAAATCGATGATGCTGAATAACTTTGTAATTGACTTTTTTCCCGTATCTCGTACCGTTTTTGAGATAAAAACGCTAATTCCAAAATTTGCCTATAGACAGCGTTGCATGTTGTCTCATCGAGTAGCGCATAGTCTTTGTACCATATCTAGACACCAACTTTATGGCCTAAGCTGTTACCGTTTAGAAGTTAAAAAATTAGAGTGCATTGGCTGCGTCCAGAAAAGAATGGGAGCTATATTAAGATCACTTATAAATGAATTGAAAACGACTAAACTTTCAGATGGGGAAAAAAAAAATTCTGGGCGTGGTAGACTTACAGATTCTGAAAATCTTTTAATTCAGAAGTATTATGGTCTAGCAATAACAAGAAATACTTCAAAATCAGTAGAGGAAATGTCGCTAGCAATTTGGGCAATCTATTTTCACAAACTCTCTACTGATGAAAAGCCGCAGCAGCATGGTTTGTGACCTAGAGGAAACGACAGCTGGTGTGGATATAACAAAAGCTTAGAAACTGGGGAAATATATGTGCATAAACATTCGCGTCCATTACCAGTTTTGCTTGCAATAAAGAATGTTTTCAGAGACCTGGGTGCTAAGGAGCTGCTATTAAAATGCATCCATGGACGCATACAAAACCCTAATGAGAGTTTCAATAACTGTGTGTGGGAACGAATTCCCAAAAACACATTTGTTGATTTAATTACTTTAAAAATTGGAGTAATGGATGCAGTTTTATGTTTTAATGATGGAGTCTATAGTTGCACTGAAGTCTTAAAAACTTTAGGCATAAATCCTGGTAAAAATACATGTGAAGCTCTAAAATTCATTGATAAGCTGCGTGTCAATGAAGAGCATATTATATTTCAAAAGGTAAGTAAGGAGGCTAGAACCTTAAACAGGCAAAAAGAAAAAGAAAATTAGAGGTTTTAGACTTATCTCAGCAAGATGAATATGGTGCAGGCCAGTTTTAAATATTTAAGATATATATATTGGTTTTATGAGAAATATAGTTTTTGTTTTTTTCTCAAAATGTGTTTTTTAAGTATTTAGGTACGCTCGTATAAAATTCTATTGATATATATATATGAAATTTTGTATAATAATACTTACAATAACTATGTTTGTATCGAGCATATTTTAATTTATCTATAAGCTATAATATTTTTTAAGATGCTGTTTTAGTTGAAAATTTATGCGTTTTTCTAGGTTTCCAAAATATGTTGGATTCAATTTTTTTTTTAATTTTTTATTTCATATGTTACAAAACAAAAACAACTTTATTTCCTTTCGTGATGTATTACACACACATTTAGGAAAGTTTTATTGGATTTTATGTAGAATATTTTTTCCTGAACGTCCAAAGTGTGATTGTATATTAGCAACCTGTTCGATCAAAACACATTTTCGATTCCCTCCATAAAATAAAATACTTGAAATTGATATTTTTTCACTCTAATGTAATGAAAACAGTGTATTGTTTCTATAAATACAATATTTTAAACAAGTAATAAATTTTACTTAGAGAAAACTTAGTGTATTAACGCTGAAATTTTCAGCATTCTTCGTTGTCGAAAACGTCCCAGTTCCCTTAATGCCATTGCAAGCTGTATTTTATGTTGAACTGTCTTAATGTAATTAGTTTATGCTTATAATGGAAGTAAATATTAATTTTTTGTCATATTTTTCACTTACCTTAGGGTTTCCAAATATCTAGTTTTTCTATAAACTCGGTTATCTATTAGTTATTTTAAAAATTAAAGATATTACTGAACTTTATATGAAAACTAAAAGATAACTTGCCAAAACTTTTGATTCCAACTTTATACGAATTTAATGCAAGCTTTTGTTTTTAACTTTTATTTTAAACGCTCAGTGTGTTTTCTTGTATAAATTTTAAAATCCGATTTCCCAAACATTTCACAAACTGAAAAGTAATATGTCGAAATTCAAAGCCTATTTCATGTGGAAAATTAAAAAAATTTAAGTTACGGATATCCGGGAAAAATTGGACGGATTTCGAATACGGTTAGGAATTCAAAAACCGCGTCTAACAGATGCGGATATATTCGTTTTGGAAACCCTATTTAACCTAGATTTTGAGATATATTTTTAAAAAACCTCAAAAACCCATATGGTCATTGAAAAACCCAGATCTGGGTGTAAAAATCCAAGTCTGTAAGCCCTGATTCCTGATTGAATTTTTTCTATTTATATAGGCTTCATATTAATAAAATTTATAACCACCGCAGACAACAAAACGATATCAAGAAAAAAATATCTTGATACTGACCTAAATTTCTATTCTTACATCAATAAGTGAAGTAAAGTTCTTTAACTATTCTGAAAACAACAGAAATCAAAAGAAGCAAATCATTGAAAAAAGTTCATAAGAGATGGCGGATGTTGGGTTTTATAGAATAACCAATATTTCAAAAAGATTGAATATTTGAAAAAAATTACAACGCCAGCTGCAACTTTCTTTCGCCTAATATTCATTAGTAAATCATGACAGAGTTTCTTTTTGACTTCATTCCGTTTGACTCGACCGAGTTTTGCATCAACAAATCGAACTCTAGATTTTTTTTAAAGAAATGGAAAAGGAAAAAATTCTGACAGTGCGTTGAAGTTTGTTTTTGCACATAAAATCAAAAGTTGATATGGCTAAGAAAAAAAATATATATAAAAATTTTATCTTCATCGTTCAAAGATATTTCACCTTTCTTTGCACACTTAGGATCTTAACATCATAGACATTGGATGTGTGAATGGTTACCTTTTGTTAGGAATTACGGTACCTGGCAGAAGTATTCCAGACCAGGCCTATATAGGTTAGTTGACTATAGGGTTCGGCTCAGGATTGCAATGCCCCCACACGGGTCGAACTCCGACTCAGCCAGGTGGCATCTCAAATTCAACCCAACACCCGCAAGGACCAACATCTGGGAGGGCTCGTACCTTCTCTCATCCTCTGACCACGTGGAAGAACTTCCCGGTCTACGGATTTAACGTGCCTTTATCCGGCCTACAAACGGAAGGTTTTGAAGGGCATTCGTCGGGATTTGAACAAAACACCCCCAGTTCACAGCAGAACGCGATACCACTAGGCAGAGGGTTATCTATTTAAAATCTAATCGACACTTAGGCAGTCAAATTTCATTGATGAGTAGATATAACTTGACTTGAACAAAAAATTAAAATTCCGATAGGGCGTTCAACTAAAAAGGGAGGACTAAAATTTCGTAATTGCACATGATATTCAGAATGTAGTCTACCTGTATTAATGAGCTTCGACAGCGGACAAGGGAAACTATTTTTTTTTAAATTTTCATCGGCGATATACAGACAGAAAAAGGCCTTTTTTCTGATACCAAGTTCTTAATTTAAGAAGATAAAGGAAATAATTATTAGAAAGATTAGAGCAAGCGATTATTAAAATTAAAACACTCCGTGAGGAACTTTGCTCACCGATATATCGTTTCTGGTCTCGTGAAAAAAGCCAAAATAGATAGCTATTTAAGTTTCCTGTCATTTTGACAAAAAGATCAAACTACAAAAACAGAAATTACGCTGTTAATTTCTTTTTTCGCCTTCGGATGTAATTCCAAACGTAAAACCGACCCATCCAAAGGCATGCGGCAAGTTTGGCTGAAAACGCATGGTCGTCCTGCGTAGTCCTGTACTCACCAGAAAGTACCGCAGATTCAGAAATTGAGGCGTTCCCTTTGGAAAGCGGCCAAATTTCTAAAAAGTATTTTTGCGCTGATACAAGGGTTTTTTCCAAGGTTAATGGCGTGGAACAAACCCTTGTATCATTGCAAAAATACTCTTCGGAAATTTTGGCACTTACCCGCTTTTCAACTGGAACGCCTCAATTAATTTAAGGACATTGTAACCTGTTGGCACTTACTCAATAAAGGATAAGACTAGGTCACCAATCCCTTCGTCTTTCTATGTAAAGGATGACCACAACTTAAAGTGGCAAAGTGTTCAGATACGTTGGTTGTGGGGTTTATTGAGCTACAGTCATCATCTTTAGCGCAGGGATTAAACAGTCTGGCACTTACAGTTTAAACCCGGTTTCAAAACCATGCCATCTCGCAAAGAGTTAAGTAAAGGGATTCGAGGCAACCTAATGGCTAGTGCGTAAGGATTTGGCACTAAGGATGCTGTGTTCAAGTCCCGACAAGCGATTCTGAATGATCTCGTGTCTACGGTGGATATGAGGCACTTTAAATCTGTAGGGTTGGAAAGTGCAACCCCGGTGTTTGTAGGGGTGGGAAGATACTACAAGTCCTCCCCCCAGATGTCGTCTCTTAAGGTGTTATTATGGTTAAATTGGATTGACAGCCTCTTCACCGGCAGGGATCGAATACTGGTCTTAATTGGAATGTCGGAGAGTACAGAGTACAATTTCAGAGTACAATTTAAAAAACAAATCCTTCAATCTAAGTCGACAATCATAGAAAACATTTTTTTTTAAATTTTGGAGTACAATTTAAAAAACAAATCTTTCAACACAAGTCGACAATCATTGAAAATGTTTTCTCTATAAGTTAACATTGGGCTGAACAAATCTAATAGGGGTACTATCCGGCAGCCTTAAGACTATGTAAATGAAGCACATTTAATTTATTTTTGACTATCAACATCATAAAAAAGTAAGACTTAAGATATTATTTTACTTATGTCTATTAGTGTAATACGTACAAGGGGAGAGAAAATATCATTTAAAGTCGTAACTCCATATAAAGTATATGGTAGCTAATTCTTGAATATGTTTCTGATTAAAGCCGGATAACTTTGCAAGATAGGAATTTATGCTGCCTGGATGAATACTTCAGTACATAAACTTATTTTCTCTTGTTCAAAACTCCGCAACCAGTTTGCCGCAATCGATGCGGCGATCCCAAAAGTTTGTCTGTCCGCTAAATCTTAAAGTTGAGTCAAATAGTTGCGGTAAGTAGAATTTTTGGGTTCCAGCCAAGCGGCCTAGTTTGACCGCTAATGACATGGTGCAACAGCCTGCCTCCAAATTCAACAATTTTGTAAGAATTTAAATTATACGAAAATGTTTTGAATTTTCCACGGTTAATGGTCTAAACCCCGGAAAGGAGGCTCTAATGGAACGAAAGTAATTTTTGAATTAAATCTCCCTAATTAATCCTCTCAGCGGCTTTGGATTTCGCGGAATTCAGTAAATATTCATTGACGCAATGGAGGTGAGATTATGAATGGTTTTGGATGGAATTCTGGGAAATTTCTCAAGAACTTTGGTTCATATATCGACCACTTAAAATCCGTTTCCTTTTATTATGCCATAACAAAATTACAACAGTTTAATGCGATAATTTATGTCAATAAATGCCACATACATTTAAAAAAGGCTCAGCAATTTTAGAATAAATATTTACTAGAGACCGAATGCATATTTATTTAATCAGATTACAGAAGCAAGTACAACTTAGATGTGACTATACGACAGAAGAATCAAACCATAAAA
Organism: Dolomedes plantarius; assembly: GCA_907164885.2. NCBI lineage: Eukaryota > Metazoa > Arthropoda > Arachnida > Araneae > Dolomedidae > Dolomedes > Dolomedes plantarius. Next base: position 47,841,773 of record OU015502.1, on the reverse strand, counting down.
CCCTTAAAATGAAACTGTAACTAAGAAAATTATAATTAATTACGACTACTATAAGAAATTAAGAATATAAAATTGTTCCTCTAATTTATAAAACAAACACTGGATATCAGTAAACAATTTGTCACGAAAGATAATTGACATGAAAAAAACCAAGTAAAATTAGGCCATAGAAACAAGAACAACCTTAATGTTACTGTACTACAGGAGAATAACACAAACAAAGCCATTAAAATGAAACTGTAACTAAGAAAATTATAATTAATCACCAGTATTATAATTCAGATAAAAGGGATATAAAATAGTTCCTCCAAATGCAACCACCTGTTTAGCCTACTTTTTGTTTTATCAGTTTCTTAATCTAAATTTTAATTTCCCTTTCACGTCATACTGCAAAGACCCGTGAAATTGGGCACGCGTTGGTCGACCCTGCTCCTTACGAGGTAAGTTTAAATTCTTTAATTCCTTCTTTTATCTTAACACAATTGTTCTGATACTTCAAAAACCTCCCTTTTGGGAAACCGATTTTGGTTAGGGATGCGACATCGATGTCGATGTTTTCAAAACATCGATGTTTTAAACATCGATTTATTGAAGCCGATGTTTTTTTAACATCGATGTTTTCTGCTCGATGTTTTTTTTTAATGAAAAAGTACCGTAATTAAAAAAATTTACCACGTAGCATAATTTTCACACTCAGTAAATGTAAGTCTGAATTCTGAAAAGGACGAATACAAAAGGGGGAATGATTCCTTAGCAAACAGACAAATGGCAATTAACAACCAATGAACCAATCAGAGCGCTTGGAATGTTCCTGACACTCCAAAACCTTCCATGGGGTTTTATTTTACAAATAGTATATACACGAGGGCATCCATTTAAGTCTTTGTTTTGTGCTGGTTTTATATGAGTTGACGTTAATATTATTAGTAAGATGCCTCCCAAAAGTACCGTTTGGAAATATTTTCACAAAACCTCTGACACATTGGCGAAATGCAATATTTGCCTTAAGTCCCTCAAAACTTCTGGCAATACCACGAATTTATCTGGACATTTGAAGGCAAAACATGGCAGTATTTACAACGAGAATTTTGAGTCATCAATGTAGCCCAAAGCAACCAAGTTTTTGTCATTTGTGTCTGCCCAGTCAGAGAGTAAAATTAAATCACCCCCTCCCCCCACGACTAACGGAAGTAATATTAATGTTAGAGATTACTAAACCAGTTCTAAAACATGGATGTTCTAAAACATCGATGTTTAAAAACATCGATGGTTTTTGGGCGATGTTTTATTAGCATCGATGTTTTAATATTGAATATCGATGTTTCAAAACATCAATGTTTTGTTATCGATGTCGCATCATTAATTTTGGTTCCCTGCCCTGCCTATAAATGTTGCCAGTGGTCCAATACCCAATCTCATGATTGGAAGCGGTCATTTCGTTTCATTTTAGCGAAAATCATCGTCAAGGTATATCTGCTCTTTAGCACACAGTTATCGGTTTACCCCTGCTGTATGGGGAAACGAAATTTTCCTCGCAGGTCAAAGCTAGGTGCCGATCACGGATCCAGGCGGCAGCCGTGCAATTTTTCCAAATTAATGTTTGACAGCTCGTTTACTTCGGAAAAATTACTATAAGTTTATTAATTCATTATCCGTTAGGAAGTGAAAGCAGTGCAATGCTTCGCATTGCTAGGGAACTCCGTAAACCCTACTACATTGACCTTGACACCTCTGTTGCAAAATCGAAAATGGTTCAGTGGTAAAATCAAAGAATATTTACATAATCAGATGCACGACTAAACATTGCAAGAAATTTTAATAATACATAAAATAAAGAGTTAAAAACCAAATCAAAAATACGAGCATTAAGCTCGCTCGAATTAGGATCTATCGTCCCGTATCAAAATGTTATTCTATCTAGTTCAAATCATAATCTAAACTTAATATACTTGAGGTAGAGAGGGTACGAGATTATTTCAGTCAAGCAGCGCCACCAAACGTCGTCTGGTGATTATTTAAGGGGACAGTGCACTTTCAAAATTGTGAAATTTGTCCAAAAATTCGATTTTTTTATTTTATTGAACTGTGAAACTACGGACGAGTAGGAATGTGTTGCAAAAAGAATTTTTAATTTCTGTGATTACTTTCCTAGTTATAGGCATTTGAATTTTATTTAGATATTATGTGGTTACTAATTGCAATAACTTTAAATGTGTTTTTCTCAAAATAAAAATTTTCATGTCAAACGAATATTCAAACTGCTCCAGGCGCATTTTTTATCATCATATTGTTTATATTCTTAAGTTTTATATTCTTAACTGTATATCAAATAAATCTTATTGAAAAAAAATATGCTTCGTAGCTCAGAATTTCTAAATTTTGTACTTGAAAAGATGATTTATAGGTATTTTGAATAATAAAAAGGGTGTTTTCACTATTATTTTTTTCTCTTTATATTTTTAATGAAGGCTTAAAATAAGCAAAAAGTTTCATTGTTAGTTCTATAAGATATCCTGTAAATAAAAATTACCATATTATATGCAAAAAAATGCGCATGGAACATGTATAATTAGGCCAATTTTTGATATAATTCATAATTCATAAATTAATAATATGTCATCTTTAAATTTTAACCACTTTTACATATCTATGGTACTAATCACATATTCAAATTTCAAGCAAATCCATTCAAAACAAAAAAAGTTAGGTTTGAAGGTCCACTGTCCCCTTAAGCACAGTAGCGCCACCTAACTAAAATCTTCTCGACACCCCTTTCCTGTAAGATAGTGAAACTCTCTCTGGATTCGTTTTGTTATGCTTTAAATAGTAACTAGCTGAAAACCCGCGCTTCGCTACGGAGTACATTGAAATTAAATACAACGGTCAATGTATGCAAATAATTCCAAAAAATATATATATATATATTTATAATAAATACGACGATCAATGTATACAATTGATGTAAAAAAACATATTTATAAAAAAATCGTAAGGGATATTTTTATAGACAAAATAAAGTCCAATCGTCTGCCGCATTAGCAAGAAAAAAATATTTTTGTCTATTTTTTTTTGCACGTGACGATAAATTTATTTAAAGTGCCAGAAAAAGAAATCACGTGATCAGCATTTAATAAATTAAATTCTAAAAATTAATATTTAAAAATTCACCAAAAATCAGGAAATAGAGGTAAAAATTCGAAAAAAATTTCATTTTGAAGGAATTTTTATGATCTTTCTCGTGATATAAATTTTATAACCCTCAATGTATTATTTTAAATGCAAACGTAAAAAAAGTTTAAAAAACAGCTTAAAAATTTAATTTAAAAAAATCTAAGAAGAATTTTTGAAAAATCTTTCTTAATGCACCCCTACACTATTAGAAAAATCGCCATGCAAAATTTCAGCCCTTTAGGTCCAGCGGTTTGGTCTGTGCGTTGTATGTCAGTCAGTCAGTAAATGAATGAATGAGTCAGTTACGGAACTGTTTTATATATATAGATTAACAAAAATCGACGGTGTGCCCACGTTCACATGTCGCCCGTTGCGCTTATAAAAATCTATTTTACTTTCATAAAGCATGTATTCACGAGCTCTACATCTTATGAACGAAGCTTTCAATGTAAAATACTTAAATTTTTTGGTTCGGTTTGGTTTGGAGCGCTCATTTGTAATTATAAACGAAGCTGAAGTGAACCTATGTTGTCAATTATACCATGCTTAAATATTCTTTTAACTGACGTTATACTAAAACTATAGTGGTATTATTGAGCTCCAGATGTCAACGGTTTGTTCTTCAATTCTTTTCTTCTGTTATTACTTGAGTTTTAAACAAATCTTTCAAAACTGATCAAAACTTGTGTATGTACGTAACGCATGGCATATAAGGAATTTCTATCAAAATATCCCTTTTAACGTATTCTCCCCTCAGCGTAAATATTATTGAGCTGATAAATCAATTGTTTCAATAGAATAGACCAGCTGAAAATAAAAAGCATTCGGAGTCGACTATCGGTTGGCTAAAGTACATAGTTTGAAACATCGGTAGGCGAACAAAGCAGAATTTCTAGCCATGCATGCAAAGCCATAGCTCCAAGAAATGATTCCGGGACTGGCAAATGAAACAAAAACCCCGCAATTCAGAAAAGTGTAAATCTCGGGCTTTCACACTCTACTACGAATATGAAGAGAAGTTTTTTTATGTAATTATTAATTCATACTAATTCTTTTAAATTTAGCATAAACCAACCTAGTTAAATATAGATAACGCCCCTGGATGCGACACACACACATATATATATAGACACACACACACACATATATATATATATATATACACTAGCTGAAAACCCGCACTACGCTACGGAGTATGTTCAAATTAAATACAACGGTCAATGTATGCAATTAATGCCAAAAAAAAAAAATATATGCATATATATGTATAATAAATACGACGATCAATGTATACAATTGATGTAAAAAAAAACAAAAAGTATATTTATAAAAAATCGTAAGGAATATTTTTTATAGACAAAATAATGTAGAAGAAAATATTCAAATTAAATCTAATAGGACATACTAAAGAATATAGTACAGTTTGAGGAACATATCTTTTACTTTATTTTAATATTATTTTGGATAATGTCCAATCATCTGCCGCATTAGCAAGGGAAAACTTTTTTTCTCTATTTCATTGTTATGAACGTGACGATAAATTTATTTAAAGTATCAGAAAAAGAAATCACGTGATCAGCATTTAATAAATTAAATTCTAAAATTTAATCTTTAAAAATTCACTAAAAATCAGAAAATTGAAGTAAAGATTCGAAAAAGATTCCATTTAAAAGGAATTTTATGGTTTTTCTCGTGATATTAATTTTGTAACCCTCAAATTATTATTCTAAATGCAAACTTAAAAAAAGTTACCAAAACAGCTTAAAAATTTAATTTTAAAAACATCTAAGAAGAATTTTACAAAAACCTTTCTTAGTGCACCCCTACACTATAAGAAGAATCGTCAAGCAAAATTTCAGCCCTTTAGGTCCAGCGGTTTGGTCTGTGCGTTGTATGTCAGTCAGTGAGTCAGTCAGTTACGGAACTGTTTTATATATATAGATAATGCCAGAAAGACGATAAATCAATCCCAGAGGTTTGAGAATTCACAGTAGCGAGGACCATTTCCCGATTAAGGAAAATCTTGAAAATAACAACAGTTTTCTTATTAATAAAAGCAAGTGTTTGTGTTTGTGTGTGTGTGTGGATGTGTGTGTGTATGCGGCCCCCAGGTGAATCTGTGAAACTTACAGCTGTGAAATTTGGCACACGGGTAGTGCAGACTATGGAAAGGTGCACCTCGAAGTTCGAATTTTAAATTTTATTCTAGAAAATTTTTTATTTTATGTTTTGCGGGATATTTTATGTTTTTTAACTTCATATTACGATATCTCGGCAAAAAATGATCGTAGAATTTTGATCGTTTCACAATCTAAGACTACAGACATTTCTCCCTCAAACAAGACCTCATTTGTGTAAAAATAATTTAAAACAGACTAATATTTTCATCAAAATATTAAACCCACTTTTTCTAGAAATATAAGCTATTTTTAGCATCTACGGTCGATGCTCTTCGTGTTTTTATCATCTGGAAGATGAAAGCTTTCTTATTCATATAAACCTCATTTCAAGTCTCTATCTTAAAATTTCGATTTTTAATTAAATTTTGAAGAACAATACGTCAACACAAATTCCCTATCGTTCGCTCAAATGCGGAGGCCTGGAAGGAAGAATTTTTCGCCCATACGTGGGGGATGGGGTGAGGTGGAGAGGTGGACAGAAGCGAAGTTGCAAAGAACGATTGAGTCATAACAAAGCGTGATTCTTTCACAGCGTGATTCTCATTAAAAAAATGAATCACTGAAAAGATGTGTCATCGTGTGTCTAATTTTTTTAAACTTTTAATCATAAATAGATCATTTTTTTATTTCGAGTTACAAACTGACCGCTTAAAATTCGACCATGTTTTTATCGATATAATTTTTTTTCATTAAATGTCACATATTTGGAAAGAGCCTTAAAAAATTTTCATTTAATTTTTTTAATCATAATTAGATCATTTCAAGATGTACTGATTTTTGGGGGGATATTTTGCAAGTTAAAAGTGAAAAGAAATTTTAATTCAAATAACTGTCATTCGAATATGAATGATTCGGTTTAGGTAAATTTTTCGCACCCTTTTAGAAAAATGCTTTGTTGGAAGGATACCTTTGGTTTCGTTAAGTTTAAATATTTTTTTGAAACTCTTATTTTTAATATAATTGCATACTATTTAATAAGAAATATAAAATATGATTTCAACAATTATATTAACGAAGTAATAAGTATTTTCATTATTGAAACATACTATTTAATAAGAAATCTATGTTAATAAAAGCGAATGTTTGCGTGTGAGTTTACTTGCGTGTGTTATAATCCATTACTTCAGAACAGAGTTAAAGGTAAGACTGAGAAACCCAACACCAATGATTTTAAAAATTACATCAAACAAACACCTGAAAACAATTATATTAAAAAATAATAGTTTTAGATCATGTTATTGTTAAAAACTATGTGAAGACTAAAGACATAATCAGAATCTTCAAATTCACAGTTTGAAAAAGCGTAAAAACCCAACTTTCTTAAACGCTGTCTAAAATTTTCCGATTTTAAAAAATAGTTATGTGAAACGATACGAAGTTTAACAAAGAAAGTTTTATTAGACGAGAGTTAGGAAAAGATGAAAAAATATTATGTAGGCTAGGGGAGTTGTTCAGCCCAACACAACCCCACTTATTGGTAGTGGCCACAACACTATTCATTGAATGTATGGTAAAAATAGTATCACAAGAATATGAGAGCAATAATTCAATTATTTTTAGCTTTAGTTACTCAGTGATCCTAATTTTGCTGAAATAAAAGTTTTTGGGAAAATATATGCAATATAAACAAATGCAAATTTGAGTATGTGATTATATGCTGCTTTATAAAAAAAATGGTCATTATGTATGTGTGTATGCATTATTTCCTGTGATCTTTACGAAAAAATCCTACGATTTTAAAATAATGCAGTTGGATTTCAGTAGATTTCTTATCTATCCCATGAGAGAAAGATTTGCTTTCTGTGCAGAGTAACTCCATCATTAAACCACAGATCACATATCAGATTTGATACTAAATTCAAAAATACATATTTAGGTTTAATGGATTTACAAAAAAAAATATAATCAATCCAACTTTAAGTAAGTATTTATTATGGTACATAGTAAAAAAATCACATAACAAATACAAAACTTATAAAATATATCATAAAATCAATAGTGTTATAAAATTGAGTCTCACTATAAGATGGAGTAGGAATATACAAACACCCAGCTTCACAACAGTCAAAAAATAAAGTCCGATACTGATCAAATCAAATATGTTAATTGCACTAAATACCACATATAAAGTCGGAAGTTGGATTTTTTATTTGAAACTCTTATTTTTAATATAATTGCATACTATTTAATAAGAAATATAAAATATGAATTCAACAATTATATTAGCGAAGTAATAAGTATTTTCATTATTGAAACATACTATTTAATAAGAAATCTATAATAATAAAAGCGAATGTTTGCGTGTGTGTTTACTTACGTGTGCTATAATCATTGCTAAATTCACATGTTATTATATTGCTTGAGAAATGAAAGAAATTTTGAGTTTGAATGTGGTATTTATATTATTTGTTTGATTTGTACAATTTTAAATTACGTTAATTAATTTCTTATGTTTACAGTAAGAATCAATAAATATCAATTCTACTGTTATTCAATTAAAAAAAATCATAATATTTCATATTTTAAGGACCGTCCGGCAGTCAATGCGCTGAGGAGCGCCATAACTGAATACAATTCGTGCATTGTTTTAATGTGTTTATATTTTCAATAATTTTTTGTTTTGGTAAGTCACTTATTTTTCTTTGCAGATTCAACTTCCATTGCTGTTTGGTTCTATTCATTTTCTGTATTTTTGAATTTAATCTCAGTTTCATTTCAGGATCTTTCATTTTATTTGCTTTCATTTTGTGCTTAATGTTTTACTAATGTTTTGTCCTTAGCTTTTTTTTTTCAATATGCCACAGCCTCCGAGAAAAAAAAAATGTCTTCGGACACAAAAGCGACACAACAAAGAACGAAATCGAAGTAGGAGAGAAGATGAATCTACTCCAGAAATAGAAGCAAGACAGGAAGCAAACAGACAACGAGAGCAAAGAAGAGAAATCGAATGTACTCCTGAAAGAGAAGCAAGACAGGAAGCAAAAAGACAACGAGAGCAAATAAGAAGAGAAATCGAATGTACTCCTGAAAGAGAAGCAAGACAGGAAGAAAACAGACAACGAGAGCAAAGAAGAAGAGAAATCGAATCTACTCCTGAAAGAGAAGCAAGACATTAAGAAAACAGACAACGAGAGCAAAGAAGAAGAGAAATCGAATGTACTCCTGAAAGAGAAGCAAGACAGGAAGAAAACAGACAACGAGACCAAAGAAGAAGAGAAATGGAATGTACTCCGGAAAGACAAGCAAGACTACAGCAGGTTAGAACTACAATCAGTGCTGCTCGAAGGCGCATGTACACTAATTTTGAAAATGCAGCTTTTCACTACGACCCATCGGCAGATTACGTATCTGATCCTTCGTGTAACATTGGATTCATGTCTGAAACTTGCCAACATTGTGGAGCAAAGAAGTGGAAAGGTGAAGCCATAGGTATGTGCTGCAGCGGAGGAAAGGTTCAACTGCCACAGTTGATGGATCCACCTGAGCCCCTATATTCTTTACTCAGCGGCACTTATCAAGAAGCTAAACATTTCCTTTCTAATATAAGAAGCTACAATTCCTGTTTCCAGATGACCTCTTTTGGCACAACGAAAGAAATTAGAGAGCCCGGGTAAATGCCTACATTTAAGGTACAGGGTCAAGTTTATCACCGCATCGGCAGTCTGCAGCCTCTACCGAGGGAAGAGCCTAAATTTTTGCAAATTTACTTTGTCGGAATCACTACACAACAAGCAGAACATCGCTGTAAAAACAAGCCACAAACCAGACGAGACGTAGTACTACAGTTGTAAGGTATGCTGCATGATCACAACTGTTACATCCAGAGCTTTAAGTCGGCTATGGATAAGATTACCCCGGAATTCAAATTGGTGATCGTAGCGGACAGAACCCCACACAATGAACATGAGAGGTGGTTCAACACCCCCGCAACAGAAGAAGTCGCTTTGATCATGGTGGGTGAACAACATGGGCAAGAGACATAGTTTTAGAAGAAAGACGTGGCACCCTCAAAAAAATTCCAGAGACGCACTGGTTCTACGACGAGCTACAGTATTCACTCGTCTTTTGGCAGGGGGAGGATGGATATCATTTTTAACTGCGACTAAAAGATCCAACTACAGGAATGCCCCTGTAGTAGCGGCAACCTTTGTTGACACATGCCTCCACTCCTTCCTTGCTATTCTGTGAAATGGGCAGAAAGGTTAAGCGGTGTGTGTGATGTAGTCTACACATTCTTCGTGCGGAAGTCGTAATTGCCTCCATTCCTCATGTGTTGTTCGGAGAACAATTTTGAAAAGGCAAACTGGCTGAGGGTGACATAAAGTTCAGCTGTCTTGCCGGCAGATGATCTCCATAGAAAGACCTGTTAATGTTTTCTGTTCCAGAGAATCGTACATTTTTCAGGCAACAAAGACCGGATGATGGGCCTATGCAGCCTTTCAGCTCCAATTACGGTAAGGTAACTTGGAAAAACATCGTTAACGAGACCGTCCATCAAGAGGCATGGTAGATGTCCTGTTGAAAGAGGACCGCGGCCGACAAAGAGAACCGACTCTGGGATGTCGTTTCAGCCGGAGGGAAAACAGCTGAAAGAGCGGTCAGGAGCGTGATGACGTCAGCGGAGCTAGCGGATTGTCCCCAGGAGCGCGGGGCTTTTTAAAGAAAGGGGATCGCCGACTCGGGGGAGAGAACGCAGAGACACAGAGAGAGAGACCAGGAACCAGAGAGGTTTTTCGAGTTGTTTTGACTGGAGGCTCGGGAGCTGTGATTTAGCTATGAGCCTATCGAGTTCGCTTTGCACGTGTAAGGTGCCCATCTACTACTTGTAAATAACAATGTATATACTTTTGTTAGTCCAATAAAGGACGTAAGTTAAACAAGAATCTCTGGTGTCTTGTGTCTCTAAAGTATGTCAATACTTTTGCAAGGCGCTGTGGCCACATTATCACACCCCAAACTAAGAAGATTTCAGCTATGCAATTCTATGCTTACAGAATGATGATACGTTCTTCAAATTTCAACACATTACTGAGAATCAAAGACCTGTTCCACCAATTTATCGTTGATATGTATGCCAAGATTGAATCGGAAAGACTATTGTACATACGAATAAATCAGAGGACTCTCAGAGTTGAACAGTATGCTCATTTGAGGGATGCGGTCGTGAATGATGGAAATATCTCCGACATAGGCCAGTTGATCATCTTGCCTTCCAACTTTACAGGGGGACCAAGGTACATGCACGAGCGTACTCAAGATGCCATGACCTACGTGAGAAACTACGGCAGACCAGACCTCTTCATCACTTTCACCTGCAATCCAAACTGGACAGAGATGCAGGAAGAACTGTTTGTTGGACAAAAACCACAGGATCATCATGATTTGTTAGCAAGAGTAATTCATCAGAAACAAAAATCGCTTATGAGTCTCATCACAAAGGTAAAGATTTTTCGAAAAGTTCAGTGTCATATGTACACGATAGAGTGGCAGAAGCGAGGACTTCCTCATGCTCACATTCTGATTTGGCTCAAGGACTCTGTACACGTTCACCGCGTGGATGACTTTATCAGTGCAGAAATACCTAATGAACAAGAAGACCCGGGACTTTTTTCAATTGTAACTAAGCAGATGGTTCACGGCCCCTACGGATCCATAAATCCAACCTCTCCATGCATGAAAGATGGAATTTGCTCTAAACGATACCCGCGCCAATTTTTGAAAGAGACGCAAACAAGACGAAACGGATATCCACTTTATCGGCGCAGATCACCACAAGACGGGGGATTTAAGGCTGACATCGTTTATAAAGGATCGCAAGTGTCTATAGACAATACTTGGATTGTCCCGTATTGCCCTCTACTAACAAAAATTTTCAATGCCCATATCAACGTAGAGTATTGCAATTCTGTCTATAAAGTATGTCTGTAAGTATATTAACAAAGGATCTGACATGACTGTTTTTCAAGTGAACAGTGGAGAGAATGACTTCCAGTTGTCCAGTATCAAATGAAATTGTCCAGTATCAAATGGGAAGATATATCAGCAGCAATGAAGCAGTATGGCGAATACTCAACTTTCCTATTCATGAGCGCCACCCCACAGTGATTCATCTGAGCGTCCACCTTGAGAATGGACAGAGAGTCTACTTCACACCAGAAAACGCTGCTGAACGTGCCCAAACACCTCAGGAAACGACACTCACGTCTTTCTTCAGACTTTGCACCCAAGATGAGTTTGCACGCACCCTGTTGTACAACGAAGTTCCCAAATACTACACTTGGAACAATGGAAACAAGACATGGAACCGTCGAAAACAAGGACACGTTGTACCTGAGCAAACAGGAATAAGGTCAAGCGATGCACTGGGCCGGGTGTACACCGTCCATTCGAACAATTCAGAGTGCTTTAACCTGCGCCTCCTGCTGCATGACGTACCAGGCCCAAAATCATTTGAAGATTTGAAAACATTTCAGGGACGGCTCTGTGAAACTTACAAAAAGGCTTAGAGGCCTTTTGGAGCTTAGCCAGCTTAGAGGCCTTTTGGAGAACGACGGCCACTGGAACAATGCACTCGAAGAAGCGGCTGCATCTCGATCACCAAAGGTTTTACGGAATCTGTTTGCTGTAATGCTACATACATGCTCCATGTCATCTCCCGAACAGTTATGGATGAATCATAAGGCGAACCTGTCCGAAAACATGCTGCACCAAGCACGCATGCAGCAGCAGAATATGGATCTGGACTACAGTGACTACATCTTCAACAGAGCACTAATCGACATTGAGGAGAAGATTATATTGATGGGTGGATCGGATCTAAAAAGCTTTGGACTTCCACAACCCAATCGAAACCTTGATTCAGTCCTGCCGAGTGAAGAACGTATAGAGCAAAATTATGATACGAATGTACTCGCAACATACATAGAGGAAAATGAGCCGAAAATTGATCCCAGATCAAAAGGAAGCATTTGACAAGATCACAACAGCAGTTTTCAATGGTCGCGGTGGCATATTCTTTTTGGATGCTCCGGGTGGTACAAGGAATACTTTTCTAATCAATCTTCTTTTGGCGAAAGTGCGACACAGAAACGAGATTGCCCTGGCTGTTGCTTCTTCTGGCATTGCTGCAACACTATTGACAGGAGGGAGGACAGATCACTCAGCTTTCAAGTTACCCTTAAATCTGGCAAACACAGAGACTCCTACGTGTAACATTTCAAAAAATTCAGGAAAGGCAAGGGTTCTGAAGCATTGCAATTTAATTGTCTGGGTTGAATGCACCATGTCCCACAAAACCGCATTCGGAGCACTCGATGTCACATTGAAGGACATCAGAAGTAATAATTGCAGAATGGGAGGCGTAACTATGGTGTTGGCTGGCGACTTTCGACAGACACTTCCGGTTATTCCACGTGGAACCAGGGCGGATGAAATGCAGGCCTGCTTAAAATCGTCTTACGTGTGGAATGACATCGAAAGACTTGGTCTTTCAACAAACATGCGAGTTCATGTCAATGGTGATCCCTCAGCCCAGCAATTTGCAGATAACCTTCTACAACTTGGAAATGGAGCCATTACTGCTGTTAATACAGGATGTATAGCCATGGGAACGATTGGAATGATTATGACAACTCAACAACAGCTGAAAGAGACGGTGTTTCCAAATGTGGCCCGGCACTTCACTGATCACACATGGCTATGCGAAAGGGCAATCCTTGCCCCAAGAAACGAAGATGTCAAAGTCATCAATAAGCAGCTTTTACAAGAATTGCCAATTAAAGCTCAAATTTACAAATCGATTGACACCACCTGTGATACAGAAGAGGCGGTACACTCCACCACAGAATTTTTAAATACGTTGGATCCATCGGGAGTACCCTCTCACATATTAGAGCTGAAGATTGGTGCACCAATTATGCTGCTGAGAAATCTGCATACACTTTCACTCTGCAATGGAACAAGACTTGTTGTAAAGAATCTGATGCCGAATGTGATTGAAGCCACCATTATGACAGGACACTCTGCAGGCGAAGTCGTATTTAATCCCAGGATACCAATCATCCCTTCCGATATACCATTTCAATTTAAAAGACTTCAGTTCCCTGTCCGTTTAAGTTTCGCCATGAGCATTAACAAGGCACAAGGGCAATCGCTAAGAGTAGTTGGACTCAATCTTCTCAAACCCTGTTTCTCCCATGGTCAACTTTATGAGGGTTGTTCTAGAGTTGGAAAAGCCTAAAATGTCTACATCCTAGCTCCAAATGGAAGAACAAAAAATATAGTATATCCTGACGCTCTCTAAACTGATATTTCAAGAAAGAAAAGTGAAAGAAGACTCAAGTGAATTTTATCAACGTTATACAGACTTTAATATAGCATTCAAGCCAACAACATGAATGGACAAGCCACAGACCAAGAAGCGTTAATTTAATTTATATCAGCCTTTTGAAAGACACAAATAAGAGAAGCAATGCCGTTTATTTATTTTATGATATTTATACTGTTATTATTTCTATTTTATTTATACTGTGTTTAGTTTTTAAATTGATTTTTGTTAACAAACATTAGACAATTTGACATTTTTAATTTTTAACATTTAGTAGTAGAAGAATGATGAAAGGCTGAATCTACTAAAATTCTGAGATTTGTGTAACATTTCACATGGTTTTTTAAAATGTTATTTATACTGTGTTTACTTTTTTAATTGATTTTGGTTAACAAGCATTCGACAATATCAATCTTATTTATACTGTGTTGTGTTTTTAAATTGATTTTGATTAGCAAGCATTCGACAATTTCAATCTTATCTATTGTGTGTTGAGTTTTTAAATTGATTTTGGTTAACAAACATTCGACAATTTCAATCTTATTTATACTGTGTTGAGTTTTTAAATTGATTTTGTTTAGCAAACCTTCGACAAAGTGACATTTTAACTTTTCAGCTTTACTTTTTAAAATTCTTTACTTTCCTAAAGACAATTTGACATTTTTCCTTTTCGACTTTTAGTGGTTTATTATAAATTCAATTTATTATAAATTCAAATTAATGGAGATAATGTTATTGTTTTTTTGCAAGGAGTAAAGTTTTGTTGACATGAAAAATAATTCAGATATAAATAGATTGCTTTTTACATTATTTTCAACTCATAAATGGTTTAAATGTAGATATATAAAAGCTTTCAACTTTTGTTAGTGTATTTAGGCCTGTAGTGTATAATAATGTTTAATTTCTATTTGTATAATTACATTTTTTCCCCACTGTCTGAATATTTTTTCTGTTCAAATTAATGGAGATAATGTTAATGTTTTTTTTCAGGGACTAATTTTTTTTAATTTAAAAAATGATTGATATTATAAAAATTGATTGTTTTAAATTTTTAAATAATTAAGGAAACATATCCCTACTGGGGAATCCTCGCCTTGCATATATTGCGAAAGGAGGATAAGGCGCCTTTGCTGTACGCCTAGCGTGGTGAGGAAAACAGCAGTACCGTCATAAAACGCTAGTTAGTAGCCACGTTTGTAGTTTTGTCATCTTTGGCTATACTGTGTTTCCTTTTCTTTAATTTTGCCCTTTTCAGTTTTAAGGCAAACTTTTTCAGTCATTTATTTTGTTTTTGAATTTCTATAATTTCAAAACATGCTTTTCATTTCATTTTCTTTAATTTTGCACTCTTGATTTTTTTCTCAGTTTTATTTCAGGGTCTTTCATTTATACTTATGATTTAAGTTGTGTTTAGTTTTTGTTTGTACTGTGTTTCCTTTTCTGTAATTTTGCCCTTTTGATTTTAATCTCAGTTTTCAGGTAAACTTCAGGTAAAAATATTAAAATATAGTAAAAGAAATGTTCCTCAAACTGTGCTATATTAACTGTACTATATTCTTTTGTATGTTCTATTAGATTTAATTTCAATATTTTCTTCTACATTATTTTGTCTATTAAAATATGTTACGATTTTTTATAAATATATTTTTTTTGTTTTTTTGGCATTAATTGCATACATTGACCGTTGTATGTATGCAATTTTAATGTATTCCGTAGCGAAGCACGGGTATTCAGCTAGTACGCTATATTTTCATGTAATACCCCATATATTTTTAAAAAAGAAGCTGACCAAATTTAAAATAAGTTATTATCATACCCCTAATGCGTATGTAATCTAACTTAAATTTATGTCATAGATACAAATATCACTTGAATGTGACTGTACTACTGGAGAATAACACCAAGTCATTAAAATGAAACTGTAACGAGGAAAATTATAAGTAATCATCACTATTATAATTTTAAAAAATAGATATAAAACATTTCCTCCAAATGAAAAACATACTGGATTTAAGTAAACAAATTGCGCCACGGAAGGTAATTTACATGAAATAAACCAGTTAAAATCAGGTCAGAAAATCCAGTACCACTTGAATTTTACTATGCTACAGGAGAATAAAAACAAACAAGGTCAGCAAAATGAAACTGTAAGGAGAAAAAGTATAATTAATCACCACTATTTTAATTCAGAAAATAAGGATAGAAAATTGTTCCTCCAAATGTAACACAAATACTGGATTTGAGTAAACAAACTCTGTCATGGAAGAGAACACAAAAAACAAACCATGTAGAAGATTTTAATAAATATTTACCAGATAATAAAATATAATTAGTATTACTACGCACATGTAATAATTTTATTCACATCTGAGCATAAGTTCTCAAAACTATTAACAGCATTGTACGGACGAATTAACAAATCTTTCTATCTTCTTGCTAATCTATTTACACTGGATTATTTATTAAAGGGTGATCGTTCCAGAAGTAAACATTGCATGAGAGGAAAGCCTTTAAGCGACAAAGGTAGGAGCCGAAGTTCCCATGGAAACATAGATGAAACTGTCACGTTAATTAATTATTGCAGACCTTCAGGTAGAATTCGGTCATTGATCGATTTCTTAGTTGGAAACAATCTGAGGTTCGTATTTATCTCCCTGACAGTCGTTAATTATTTCGCTTCTTATTGTTTTGGGCAAAAATATTCACCATTATTAATTAAACGGTTTCAAAATTTATCATAGAAGTGTAACTTTATGCTTAACCGTATTAACCGAGAAAATTTATATGCATGCTGAGTCTGGACCGCGCAGAACCACATCCGCTGCTCATTTTGACCTAATGAAAATCATTATTATATACATATTTATATACCGGTTTAGAGAATAGGTCGGATGGATCAAGATTGGGTTATAGCCACATTGCTACAAAGCACACACACACACACACACACAAGCACACATAAATATATATATATGCATACATACATACATACTATGGCGTCACGATATGTAGGTAAGGCAATTCTCTGAGGCCTTTTTAAAATTACTACTATTGGATCCATAACTAAGAAAGACAGTCCTAATCAAAATGCGAAAGCCAATTTTTTTAAAAGAAAACTTAACAATTTATTTACAAACAAGTAATATATAAAAAAAAATTTTAAAGTCAATTCCTACTTAGGTCAACAAAGAAAAATTTGAGTGTGAACTAATAGTAGGAATTGAAAAAAAGGATTGCCTGCCAGAACCTTGCCTACTGTGCGAGATTAGGAGGGGGGGGGGGAAGAAAGAGAAAAAGTTTGTCAGGTTGGGGATTCGATCTGGCAACTTACAGGACGGGAGAAGCCCGCGATACCGCAGTGCTACCGCTTACACAGTAACAAGAGGGAAATTACTATTCAAGAGCAAGAGACGCTCTAGGTCTAAAACTAAAATTGATTAATTAAATTTAATGAATTAATATTTGAAAAAACTGTATTAACATCAAGTGCCATCCACTACAAGTTTAAAAAAATGTATTTGAACTTGAGTGGATGAAAAAAAAGTACTTTTATTAACGATTGAAAATTTGAACAAGATATATATAGAGAGAGTGTGAACTAATAGTAGGAATTGAAAAAAAATAACTTAAAAAGGTACAACATAATTAGTTAATTTAGGTACAGATTCACAATACAGGCTCAGGGACCCATGGTCTCAAACAAGAGCTCCTAAAAAACACGTCTGTCCGGCTGGATGTTACAGGCCGATCTCTCTCAAAAATACCAAGTCTCTCCCCCTCGGCTTGAAACTCCGTGGTCCGTCTTCTTAGAAATCGTTTTCTCACAACCGGGCGGGCCGGCAGATTATCGGATGACAGCTCTTCTGAACGCCGAAACGTTATTACATTCCAGTCAAAATCGCATAGAGCTATCGCTAGGAAAGACAGCTTTACGACGGTGATAGGAGACGCTTTCTGTTTTTCCATACAGTTACCCACACAACTTGTTAGAGAAACCGCTATCCTGGGATTTACCTTCAGGCCAAAAACTCTGGCTGCATTTGCTGGAATCGTTTCTTAATCCCCCAAGTGTTCAAAAACGGTAGGAACTGGCAAAAATACCCCGATAAACACACAGCTGTGTGTCGTGCACCCTGTGAGGTCTTAGGAAAAATAACCCCATACTTCCATTACGCTAAAATACTATTACGCTAAAATACTATCTACCAATAAGTATTTGGACATTTTTGATAGAAAAGAAAAACAATATTCGTATTCAATAGTTCGTTGAGCCTCCACGGGAGGCAATTACATTCTCAAACCTCCTGGACATGCTTGCTACAAGTCCTTGTATGACGGTTAGTGGTATTTTCTTCCTCGTGGTTTAGAGAAGACATGTTAAGTTCCTTCAGCGATTTTGAACAGTTGTTGTACCCCTTAATTCGGCGATCCAACTCGTCCCAGAAATTCTCGATAGGGTTCAGGTCTGGGCTCTGGGCAGGCCAAACCATTCGGCTAACCGCATTGTCACCATACTAATCCGTGGTGGACCTCGCAACACGACAGCTGGCGTTGTCGTCCTGGGTTCAACTCGTAAAACTGCCACAACGTAGGAAACCCAGTGTCATCCAAAATAATGCAGTAGGCGTCGTTGTTGTGTTTGCCATGAATAGGGACCAAAGGTCCCAGTACATACCAGGAGAAACACCCCAAGACGATAATTCCCTCTCCATCGAACTTTACTGTTGGCACAATGCATTCTGGCAGGAAGAGGTCTTCAGGCAGATGCCAGATCCTGCCATCCAAACAGTAGAGGGTGAACCTTGATTCCTTGCTCCAGAGAACCCGTTTCCACTGATCTGAGGTCCACTTTCGACGTGCTTTACACCATATTGTCCGAGCAGAGTGGTTGGATTTTGTGATCAAAGGCTTATGACATGCCCCACGACAATGAAAACCAAGCAGATGTGCTTCCTTACGGATGGAATTCATCGAAACAATACTCCCGGATGTCTGTTGAAACTTCTGGAATATATGGGCCATCGGGTGGGTGCGGCTCTTCAGAATTTATCTGGGCAGCACCCGTCGGTGTCTATCTCCCAGTTTCGTGTGTCTGCGGACTCGGGGCACATTCCTACAATCACCACTCACCTTCCACTTCTGATTCACATAGGCCACTGTCGATTTTGTGCAATTCAGCTCGTAGATATGTCTGTTAAGGAACGGCCATTTCTTTGATACCTGACGATTACACCTTTCCCGAAATCAGATAACTCTGCCCTTCGTGGCATCTTGAGTGCGTCTAATGCCAATGGTGTTTCCTACATGATATTTAACGGCGGAGGGCGTGACGTATACCAGGACCGCTGATATCGTCATTTGCATGGGTGTCCAAATAATTATTGGTAGATAGTGTGTGTGTATATATATATTATAGTTTGCATATTAGAACTTCAATTCCATTGTAAAACTTTAGTCGCGGAGGCACAAACAGTCAATCTTCAATATAAATATAGTTTCATATAAAATGAATTTACTAAGGCATTACTAAGAGATTGACGACGGATGTGTAGGTCACACACCGTTCCTGACGACAGCAAACTTTAAAACGCAGTTATACATCAGTTCATACCCAAATGGCCGAAATGGACCCTTCTTGTGATCAGAATCGTCATTTGGTCAGAAAGTATCTACGATACGCGAATATGGTAAACGGTCTGTACGTTTAAAACTGCAGGATGTTTTTCTGTCATGGGTCATTTTTGATTCGCCCTTCGTTTAGGGTAAATATAAAAATTAGGAAAGTTTAAAAGGGGTTATTGAAATTAATAATTTGTGATAAATTAAGCTAGGGGATGAGAAATTTTTTTTGGCATTTTAAATATATATACATATATGTATACATATATATACATATATACATATATATATATACATATACATACATATACACATACATATACATACACATACATATACATACACATACATATACATACACATACATATATATATACATGCATATACATACATATACATATACATACATATAC
Organism: Dolomedes plantarius; assembly: GCA_907164885.2. Taxonomy (NCBI): domain Eukaryota; kingdom Metazoa; phylum Arthropoda; class Arachnida; order Araneae; family Dolomedidae; genus Dolomedes; species Dolomedes plantarius. The sequence continues at coordinate 47,822,064 of OU015502.1, read as the reverse complement.
ATACATATACATATACATACATATACATATACATACATATACATACATATACATATACATACATATACATATATATACATATACATACATATATATATACATACATATACATACACATACATATACATACATATACATACATATACATATACATACATATACATACATATACATACATATACATACATACATATACATACATATACATACATACATATACATACATATACATACATATACATACACATATATATATATATATATATATATATATATATATATATATATATATATATATATATATACAAGGTGAACCAAAAGTCTTGCCCTGATTATAAAAATTCATTACAAAATAACCGTTTAATATTAGAATGTAACTTTTGTATCATTGGATAGGTCAGTTTTAGCAGTTTCTTTTGTGCAATAAATGGCGCGAGTGAACCTTCAAGAGTGACTCAGGGGAACATTTGTAAGGAAGACCTCATTTTCGGCCGAAATGCCGTCGATTCAAGAGAAAGCCCAATGTGTGCTTCGGTTTCACTCAACGAAATCGCCCATTAATCTTCAGCGTAAATTTCGACGTTGTTTTGGACGCAACCCTCCTGATGCAAAATCAATAAAGCAGTGGTACGAAAGGTTTAAAGAAACAGGCAGCGTTAAGGATATTCCTAGAAGTGGCAAGCCTAGTGTGAGTGAAACAACTGTTGATCGCGTTCGGCAATCGTTTCAACGGAGTCCTATTAAATCAACCCGTGAAGCATCACGTGAACTTCAAATACGGCAAACAAGTTTGGTAAGAATTCTTCATAAAATACTTAGGTTACATGCTTATACAGTGTAAATCGTTCAGGCCTTGCAACCAAATGTTTAATAACACTTAAATGACATGTCACATAACACTTGGCGGGAAATACCCTTCGACATTCTCCGAGCTTCCAAGGGGCGCACGTTGATATTTACTGAGTTAAATGGCCTTATAAAAAATTTATAACAGTACTTACAATATATCCAAACATACATACTAATTATAATAGTTTGAGCACAATAAATATTTATAATCAGGGCAAGACTTTTGGTTCACCCTATATATACATATATATACATATACATATCTATATATATATATATATATATACATATATATAATGTAAAAATAAAATAAACAAATCAAACTAACAAAAAAATTAAGAAGCTAGCATAGACTGCCAAACAAGTTAACTCAAAACCTTACCTAGCAATAAAAACATAACACTTTTCAATAAAAGATTGCGTGGTTGCTTCATATCCTTAGATTGAAAATGGACAAATATAACTAAAAATAAATAATACAACAGAGCTAGATAATTATAAGAAGAATGTAGACAAAAAACAAACTGAAATCAAGCACTCAGGGCTCCACGCACCAGAGGCAAGCTTCTGTTGTAGTGCCGGAACTGAACCAGAAATCGAGGTAACCGACTGGTCTCGTCATCAGGGAGCCTAACCAAATCAGTTACCTCATGGGGAACTTTCTGAATAGGATGTAGGTATAAATAAAAGACATCCCAAGGCTCCGAGATCCCCATTGAAACATTTAGTCAAAGGATAATGAAAAGACACAGACAACTTACAGTAAGGTTCAACGCACCATACATGCAAGTACACATACAATCCTAATGAAAAGCCAAAGATGCAAACATAACCTAATTCCATAGGTGACGGTTATGGCGAAACAGCAGCCAATTTTACCCTAGTAGTTACGTCACTGTAGCAAAACCACAACGCCACATCCCATTGAATTTTAAACAAATGTAAACAGAAACCCTATCCTAAACGTCTTTAGAAAATACCTGAGTCTAAATGCCATTTTTTTAAAACTTTTAAATTGCCGAAATTTTTGGTGAAATTGTTCTTAGGTTTTCCTCGAAAATGCTACATGCCTCCAAAAAATCTTCAGCGTTGTTACATATGTTATTTATTTTGTATAGTTGTGAGTAGAAGGTAGAATAAATTTTATAGTTCAAGTTGCCATGGAAATCGGTAAACGTGATAACCTCAAAGTTAAAATCTAATCTTTTATGATATATCCCAATTTTTAATTCGCTATTTTGAATTTGAATTTTTAAATCCAGATAAGTTGCAAAATGATAATTATCATTAGTCCTGTTTAAAGTTAGTTCCTTTGGGTATATTTGATTAAGAAATTCCAAATCGTTGCAGTTAAAAATTATAAGGTCATCAATATACCTAAATTTGGTAATATCATTTGAGTTAAGAAATTTAGTTTCGTAAGAATGCAAGAAAATGTTTGCAAAGACGCTAGAAAAGCCATTTCTCATAGGGATACCCTTTATCTGTTTAAAGAAACGCAAGCCATTAAAGAGGTAGTTTTCAAAAATATTAAATTTGCATAAATCAATCCAGTCACATTTTAAGATTAATGTACTATCCAGGTAGGCATCATAAATTTCTGAGCAGATATTCATTAAATTATCATTGGGAATACTAGTAAAAAGGTTTTCAAAATCAAACATGTGTATGCTATCTATATTCTTACTCTTTAAAAATTGTAGATCATCCTGGTTATTATTTATAATAAAGCTATTTTCGGTAACCCTGATTTTATTTAGAATGATTTTTAGATAGCTAAAAAACTTTTTACTGAACAAAGTGTTATAACAATTCGTACTGCACGTAACAAACCTAAATTTAGTAGGTACTTTATGGAATTAAATGGTTGGAAAAAAGTGAGGGTATTTTAGGCTATTAATCTTAAACTTAAAATTTTTGCTAAAGGCTAAAATCCTATTATCTATTTCTTTCTTGGTTAAGTTTATTTTTTGATAGGTATTTTTTGAGTTGTACTCCCTAGAAATTAATTGCTTGAAATAATCCTTACACGCAAAACCAAAGTTATTGGCAGCCGTATCAACAACAGTTATAATTAACTTATTTTTTAACTCTTTAATTTTACTGTACAGATCTTTGTTTAAAAAGAAACCCCGCTTGTTTTTCATACCATACTCTTCATAATTCCCCTTCACATTCTGTAAAAACACGTACCTTCCACTCCATGAAACCCTCGATAGGCCAATTATACTGTACTTCCTTGATAATTTAAATATAAAATAATCTAAATCTTAAGTGATAGAACTTATAATTTGCTTTAAGTTTACCTTATTTCTTACCCTAAATTTTGAGCCCTTACTTAAAAGTTCCCTCAACCTAACATCTTTAACAATATTCAAATCCCCAGTTACTATATGCCCCAAAGCAGGATTGACATAGTTTTTAAACTCATCAATGTGACAAATACAATCAGTATTATATATATAACATATATATATATATATATATAACATATATATATATAACATATATATATATATAACATATATATATATAACATAATATAACATATATATATATATATATATATATATATATATATATATATATATACATACACACATCTACACTGCTCAAAAAAATTAGGGGAGCAAGCAAAGAAGTTAAGAAAACCGTAGAAGTTAAGAAAGGCGTGAGGTCAACGGAATGCAGACCATTGGCCTACGCGTATAGAGACCTCCCTGATGCAGCCTATTACGTACTGTTTGGCTGGACACCCTTCGTCCTGTTGCCAAGAGCAACTGTCTTTGCAGCTGAGTAGCATTGTCTGTTCTGTTTCGACGAGCTGTTAACAGTATATACCGGTCATCAATTGCTGTAGTGGCGCGTGGCCGACCTTGCTCTGGTCAACATCTAACATTCCCTGTTTCTTGGAATCGATTCCACAGCCTTGCAACGACACTTCTGGTGACTCCAACAGCGTCTGCGACACTACGTTGTGTTTGCCCGGATTCAAGTCTACCTATAATACGCCAATATACGTCTACCTATAATACCTATACAAGTCTACCTATAATACCTATATACGTCTACCTATAATACGCCATGCCATGGACTCCTGTAAATCACGTTGTTGAGACATTTTCAAGTCACCTTTTCTCAAAAAGAATAACTGAGCAATCGAATTTCACAGTTATGGCAGTGAAACAGACGTTTCTCCAACATCCCGATTTCCGCCCTTATGTTCTTTTTCTGATTTTTGACGTCATAAACTTTGATTTGCATATGAAGTTTTCTTCTTCTGTTTCCTGCTAGGCTTTAAATTATGGATGATTTATTTTATGTTACTTATCGGTGTAAGTATTTGCGTAATTTCGTTAAAACCATGTGCTCCCCTAATTGTTTTGAGCAGTGTATCTTTCTATCTATGTATGACTGCGTGTGTGTTTTATTGAATATTTATTACTTAAGTATCATATCAAATAATCATTAAATATAAGGCTTTTCAACTAATTCGTGATACAATGAAACTTGATAGAAATCGGATGATCCGTGTGTCTTTCGATGATTAGTGCTATTTCTCCCTTCTATGTACCCGGATAATCGGTTAGTGCAGTATATGTCATTATACGCGTATCTTACTATAGGCTAACGATCCATAAACATTTTTTTCAGAATCTCTTGCATGGAGCTTGTTTTAGCCGATCATCTCATCTAAAGGCATTCGACTGTATTTCTTTAATTCTTGGGAGAGAAAAATTCTCCCGAAATCACTCTAAAGCACATTTCCATATGGCATACTACATCCGACTTAGTCAGAAACACCTGACAGGAAATTGAAAATTTCCCGATAAAGTTTTCAAACGATGAAAGTAAAACGGCAAGTCTTGAGAATAGAACTCGAATAGTTAAAGTCAGGTCTAGGGAATTTCCCCCCTTTTTTTTTTCATTCGCATGTTACACGATTCTACTTTCGAAAAACCTCCCTTTCACTTCGAAGAGAGATTTTTTTTAAATAAAAAAAGCGACTTAATGCCTTTTTACAGTACTCCCAATGAATAGGCAAAAGTCGCGAGAATAAACGGAGATCTTTAAATCACCATCGCGATAAATTTATAAATTTGGAGTACTTTTATAAAATTAGTTATAAAATGGGATTTGGCTTTTTTTTTACGATCCAAGCTAAATAATATTAGATTCAATGTCGGATCTTGTATTCGTGATTTTTTCTCTAGAGTTTTGGTTGCCTGATCTGGGATAGTTTAACTCAACGTGGTGCATCAACTTGTTCGTTCGTGGGACTTCTGCAAGAGATGCATTGATAAAAACAAAAATACACTCTCAAAAGATAATGCCAAAATTTGAAACAAAAAAATAATTCAATGTGTCAGTGAAATAAGTAATGGAAACCATGTGTGATTAATATGGACTTTTGAAAAACATGAAAATTTTTTTCAAACTAACGTTTTGCGTTAATAGACATTACATTAATACTTTTCTAAATAAGTGTGATTTGTTTATTTTAACTAAGGTCCATCAATTAAAAATTGTTTTTCTTTCATTGCAATGTGTATTATAAGAATATGCTAATGTAAAATTAATGATGAAAATCACGAAATTTCACAAAATCAGTTGTTCTGTTATGGCATCTAAAAATTAGAAATACTTAGAATATGCAAGTTTTCCGTCAAAATATCATATTTTGAATATTTTATTTACAGAAAATATACATTATTTTAATATACTATAAAAGAAATTAACAAAAAACACAAATATAATCACTTTTTCATAAAAATATCCATTTTGAAGCCCTTTGCAGCACTTGAAAATATTTTAGTAGAGCAAAAAGATTTTCTATTCTTAATTTTAATTTTAAAAGACAACTTTTGAAAACTAGAGCATATTGAAATTCCGAAAAAAAAAATTTCGCTCCACCGTGATGTCCGAGTGCCTTAAGTGCCTCGTCCTTCCGTGCCTTTATGTGTACTATTTTTATGAAGTAAAACGTATTATATAATCAGTTTAGCAGGTCTCCTGACTAAAATGAATGTTTAAGTTACATATTTTGCTACTTTTTTTGTACTACAAGTGTATTCAATTTCAAAATAATTGCGAAATTTCTAAAAAATTTAATAAAAACCAAAAGTTTGTCCTTCTTGCGCCAACTGAAAACATGCACCAATTACGCTAATATTTAATTTCCGTCTTTATTTTGTTAAAAGGCAACTTTTGAAAACTAGAGCATATTAAAATTCAAAAAAAAGTTTTTTCGTTCCACCTTAATAAGCACTCGTAATGAAAACATAACATACAACTATTGCGATATAATGCATTTCAAAAACACATATGTTGCAACAGTATTAAATACAAAAAACTTATTGACAGTAGTACAATTTAAATCACACTGTATAACTATTATCAATACAAGTACAAGGTACTTCAAATACATAGTGCACTATCGATTTTTTTTACAACACTTGCAAATAATATTGCACAACTGGCAAAACATTTAATCATACACCAAATAATTTTTCCTTCTTTCTTTGACTTAATTAATGCAAAGCTATAATTTCCCGGCTTGGATTCGAACTCGTAAACTACCACCTAGTTGTCGAGTACGTTAACCCTAGACCACATTTTTCTGTTTTTTTCCCTGTTGTTGCTGCTGTTTGTTTGTTTGTTTGTTTTATTTACTATAAAGTCCAGCTAGCCAATTTAGTAATACGTACTTACATTTTGACTAAATTACCATAAACAAATTTTATATTAACGACACAAGTATGGAAGATATGATTAATCATAATGACATTATTATTATTTATTAATATCCTATTATTTAATAATTTATAAGTATGATATTTATCATATTTAGACGTAATTCAGGGCTGCAGTTGTTCATTTTAAGCTGAATAACAAGTGAAGGTCAATAGCTAGATCCACCTATTTAAAGACCAAGGTTTCAAGACTATCTTCACAAGCCGCTCAGCCACTACTACATCACCGTTTGCTGTCATAAGGAAACATTTAGTTCAACTATTCATTCATTATATTATGTTTTTAATTTAAGTTTCACTTTTAAAACACTTTTATGACAATTTGTTATGACGTCTAAACAGTGATACTATTATATTAAATGCCCTGGCTGCTTAAGTCAATTAGTTTGTATACTATTCATTATTGACTAGTGTAATGAAATCCTGCAACCTATAAAATCTACATGTGGTAGTTCAACTACAGAAGATTTAATTTGTTTTAAATTTACGCCGCCATATATTATTGTCATGTACGTCAAAGTAGCCACATAAAGTAACACCTAATTAGCTCAACATTGCAAAAGAATTTTCACAAATTACTATCACCAATATTATTAAGAACTTTGCTAGCTTAGATTCGTTTTATTTTTTATACTTTATTTGTAAATATTTTGACATTAAATTATATCCGAGGCTCATTTTAGATATTTTTGTTATCTAAACAAAACACATATATTTACTATACATTTGTTTAATAACCCTTTACTGTATTCCGTCACATCCTAAATTTTATAATTTTTACAATACACTGTGCGATTCCCAATTGTTTAACTTCTAACTACAATTTCTTTATATTTATTTCTATGTAACCCTTGCTGTTTTAGGTAAGTTGTAAACTTTTCCCTAGATTAACATTATTAAACAAAATTAATTCACTAGTGATTTAACACTAAGTATTTAGATTTAAATTGTATTCATAGTGCCAACAATAGTTTTATTTATTCATCAATTACATAGTACATTTTCTTATTCATTTTATTTAATTAATTAATATATTTGTTTATCTATATATTTGTTTATTTATTTATATTATTACTTTTCCAGAATAGTACACCTGAGCCGGACCCGAGACCTCCTGCTCCACAGTCCAAGGCAATGGCACCACCCCACTATTTCTCCTGCATTGCAAATCCACCGTAACAATGTAGTTAAGTGAATTACTAAATAATTTCATTAAAAGTTTATTTTACCTCGATTCTGTTTTACGTTCTGCATATTATACACGCTATTTCCAAATACTCCTAAAATAAATATGCCATTTTCAGCAAGTAAATTTCTTTATTTTTCTTAACTGTGTTAACTATATTAAGGTCTTTATATTTTTCTCCCTTAAAAAAACTAGTCAGCTATTTATTAATTAAAAATTTTTTATGGAAAAACCAAGATAACAAAACAAAGAAAGGCAATTTACAAAAGAAGCAAAAGGTCAGGAAGTCAAGACAAACCCAAAAGAGGGAAATGAAAATTCATCAGATCTTGCATAACATATTTGATAAATCTTTTACAAAAGTAAACAGAAAAGAATTTTGTATAGGACCAACTGCCAAAACCGGAATGTAAGTTTTCACGGAGAATACGCCAGTTTGGACATGACTATAAACAATGTTGAATTGACTGCTCTTCACCACAGGTACATAGTGCCGATTTACCGAAAAATCTATGTTGATATTTACCTATACAACCATGTTCAGTAATTGCCTGGTTCAACCAAAAGTCTGCAGAAATTCTTTCTGTAGTTATCTTTGGGAACACCTTATACACTGCCCTACCAACTTCACTTTCATCCCAATTCTTTTGCCATTCGTTCATGTAAAATTTTTCTATTCTCTTTTTAATTTGTTTTTTGGTGTATTTATAGTTTTCCGCAATGCTCTCTAAAGTTGTGGCTTGTTTCGCAGCTTCGTCGACAGCCTCATTTTCTATCATACCACAATGTACTTTTACCCAATGAAAGTAAACTTTATGATCACTTTCTTGAATAGTAGCTTTGAGTTTTCCAATATTATCGCCCTTAAAAATTAACGCACATATCGCTTGTAAAGTGCTCCTTGAATCACTAAAAATTTCATATTCTTCTATTTGTATATCATTAGCATTACTAACAACCAATCTTATAGCCTCCAATTCAGCAGCGTAAGACGAAGCGTAATCACGAAGCCTTGCACTTAATAATTCTTCTCTATAGCCATTTCTGTATCTAATACTAGCTGCACCTACTCTATTATTAATCTTTGAACCATCTGTATAATAACAATAATTTGTTATAAGCTTAAGACTATAAGTCCAGTCATGACTCTTCAATCTTTGACTATCCAAATAGTTTTATTCTTTATTTCACAGTTGGAAGAATTAAACTTTGTGCCACCAATTTCTATTTCTTTGCCTTCATTATAAATCATATAAGGCTTTTTCTCAATCTTAGCCTTAATGTCTAACGGTATACATCCTGCCAATACAGTGAGAGCCTCAGTAGAGACAGTACGGTAACATTTAGTCAGCATGATCATAAATGGACGTTGTATTTGTTTTAATTTTGCATTCATGGAAGCTTTATCATTATACCATGCTTGAACCCCGTAAAGTAGCATTTTCTCTGTTACTCTTAAATAAATTTCTTTTACATTTTTAGGCTTGAGGCCCTATGACTGTTTACAAATGCTATTCAAACCATAAGAGTATTTTTAGGGCTTTCTCTTTAACATTATCCAAATGAAATTTAAAATTTAATTTTTCGTTTAAATAAACACCCAGATATTTTATATTTTTATTGTACTTTATTTTTTCATTGTTAATTTTAATGGTTGGTCTACTTGTTACATTACCTCTAACAGGCACTATTAAATAATTTGACTTATCACTAAATTTTAATCTATGCTTATTTGCCCAATTTGCACAAGTTTCTAGAGTATTCTTTGACAATTCGGTAAATCTGTATATGACTCTGCTCTTTAAAAGTATCAAAATATCGTCAGCGAAAGCTTGTATCTTGTTACCTTCTTCCGTTTTTTTTAGCAATTTGTTTATGACTATCAGCCATAGAACCGGCCCAATTGAGGAGCCTTGAGGTACACCGATGTTATAATCCCAATTATCATCTTCATTTAACATCACAGTCCTGTCCTTTAAGTAAATTAAAATTATCCTCATAAGGTTATCTTCCAGCTCTATTTCCTATAGTTTTTCTTTTATACTTTTTAATGTTACTAAAATAAAAGCGCTTTTAATATCTAAAGTAATTATGCACGAATGATATTTATTTTCCCTATTGTCTTTAATTGTGGTTATTAAATTATTTAGTGCTTAGTTAACACCTCTATTTCTCCTAAATCCATATTGGTGTTCCGAGAGTTCGACTTCGCTTTCAATATGCTCCACTATTCTGTTTGTAATTAATTTTTCAAAAATTTTCCCGATCACTGGTAATAAGCAAATGGGTCTATGACTCCACTATTCTAGGGTTCTTTCCCTCTTTATGAAAATAAATTACTAGGGCTCTTTTCCAAAGCTCCGGGAAATAACACTCAGACCAACATTTATTATATAATTTGACCAGAAATTTATCATCAACTATATCCAGCTCTTTAATTACACTGAGCATTATCCCATCAAAGCCCGGAGCCTTATCCTCCATAGTTAATATAGCTTTTCTGATTTCAATCTTTTTAATTCCCTTAGTGCCAGTTGTAATTTTTTGATTAATTTCTAAACAATACTCATCTTTTTGAAAGTTCTGGGCTGCCAGGATTAATTTTATTTGTTCATTATCATAACTTATCTCTCCAGTTTGATCTTGTATACCTTCCATCGTTATCATCATCTTATTTTTATCTTTTATTATCGTATAAATCCCACCAAATATATTTTTAACAGATGCTTTCTCAAGGAAATCTTTAAATTTTGTTCTTTTAGCTTTAAGAATCGCTTTTCTATAGATTGCTCTCTCATACTTATATTTAAGCTGGAATTCGGTTCATTTAGTCTGATCGCTTTCTTTTTGATATTTTCTTCTAAGAGCGCGTACTTTACTTCTTATTGTTGAGAGCTTAGGACTCCACCAATACGCGTTTGTCTTCTGTTTATTACTTCTATTTTTGAAACTATGTTTTCTACATAAATCACCCAATTCTTTATTTAGGATAGCTATACACTCTCGTATATCCTTATTTATTAAATCCTCTTTCCATTTCTTAATATGTTTCTTTAAATCAATACGAAAATCTATCCATTTTATATTCTTCATATCCCATCTCTTACTTTTAGGGTTCTATTTTTGTACCTTCTCTAATTTTATGGTGAATATTATTGCATTATGATCCGTTAGATTATTAATATCAATTACATTCCAATTTATAATTTCCTCCTCTTTAAAACCAAATGTTATTGTCAAATCAATCCAACCAAGCCCAAATGGACCACAATAAGTGGGCAAGCTATCAGCATGATTATGGATGATACCATCATGCGCCGGCTTACGTCTATGATAGATATGCCACTTTTATCAGTTTGCCTTTGTCCCCAGATGGTTGACTTGGTATTTAAATCCCCAAGCAATAGAAGTTTATGTCCCCTAAATTTCCTTACAATTTCTCTAATATTGCTTAAATGCGGTTCGGTACGATCATCATGCGCATTTAGGGCCGGCGGAATGTAGGCTGAAAATACAATCATATTGACATTCCATATTGTACATTTCGCTGCTACTATATTGTCTGAAACATGAATTTTTATAACGTTGGAACTCTTGATGAATAGTAGAACCGCTCTCGCCGCCAGCTCGGGGTGGACCATTTTAAAATCGCCAGTGAGACCAGCTAACTATTTTTAATTAGATGAGGTTCATTAATTGAGGCAATATCCCAGTTTTGAGTTGAGTAATCTATGGTAAACTGGGAAGAAGCGGTGTGCGAATTATTTAAATTTCGATGCGAAACTTTAATACAATGAGGGAACGAGTTAGCCATAGTCAGTTTGATTACGTAAACGCTCAACCTCGGCGCAATATCTGGGGCACCTAATGTCGGTTGGCCTATGATATTCATCTACTTTTATTTTGTTTACAGCGCTGTATCTGATACAATTTGCACAATTTGCACACCTAATTTCATTTAAGCAATCTTTCATATCATGATCTTCCTTGCCGCACTTTTTACAACAGCTATGTACTGCGCTACAAAATTTTGCAGGATGCCCAAAACGCCAGCATTTATAGCAAATTCTAGGGCGGATGTAATAATTGAAGCCGTAACATTCCCAGTCCATTTTAACACGTTTGAGATGCTTAATTCTTTTGTATGTTTCTCCTTTTACACTTATTATTCAATTTGTTCCTCTTTCATCTTTGAATTTTGTTAATACTCTGACTTCTCCATTTGGAAACTCTTCGTTGTGTTCTTTAAGTTTCTCTACAAATTCTACTTCACTGTACTCTTTCTGTACGTTGTAAATAATCAAATTGGGGTATTTTTTCCTAGGATTCTCGACCTTATAATCCGCCTATAAAGCTTCTAACTTTCCTATTTCCTCTACTAATTTATCTATATCTTCCTCCTTTTCCACTCCTATCAATACTCCTCCTCGGTTTATCTTCCTAACTACTGTAATACCTATATTTAGTTTGCTTGGTTCTATATGGTCCTTTATTATGTCTTGGGTTTCTCCTACTGTTTGTTCTTCATTTTTGGGATAAACTGCTATAACGTGGCGCTACTTCTCCCTCTTACTTTTAGAACTAGATCTAGATCTATGTTCTACTTTCTGTGTTGTAACTTTGGCATAGGTTCTATTCTTCCAGCTTTCCATTTCTCTTTGTCTCTCATGCAACATCCCCCTAACATACTGGGTATGTCCCTGTTGTTTAAGAAATAATGATATCATAGTTCCTATGTCTTCTATTATTTTATCCTTTAGCTGACGCTCTACAGATTTACAACTACTTAAATTTTTTATTATTCTATCTTGACATTCACGTACAGTTTGGTGTGCACTACTATAACCCGATTCCCAATCTTTCTTCTCTCTCTCTACTTCTCTTTCTAGATCTTGATCTTTGCTGGTGTCTTTACTTGTACTAGGTTTTTCTAAATCAGCCTTTTTAGTTTCTGGCGTGGGTGATCCTAACTCCTTTCTGATCCTAACTTCATTTTTGGCTAGTAAATTCCTGCCCTAACAATTGCCATTTTCTTTCAATATCTAAAGCAATAAAAAAACTTGGCAGTGAGTATTCATTAAAACAGTTATATGCTCTTATAGATACCTATGACTACTAAATCCCGATATATACACGATTGGTTCAATGTAATCAATGACTAAGAATGGAGCTCACTAAAGAAAATATTATGTGAACCAATGTGTATTCAATTGTGTACAAAGAATAACCTAAGCAAGCTCAAATAGCAGCTATAAATATCATGCAATTTTCTACTCTTCAATACGCATTATCAATTATAACACAATTACAAACATAAACACAACAATAACACACTGTATACAAGTTCATACGAAAATAAAACATATATTCACTACTCACATAGTTCTATCGAAATTTGCGTCACAATCCTTTATTTGATAGGTAACACAGCTATAGTTAGTCCACCGGCGTAATCCAACTTTAGGCTTCAGTCTCGCTGAGGGCAGCCGCCTAAGCGACTGCTAATGGCTGCGTCGATCAGACCTGGTTAGGCCTCTCACGTCGAAATTATAAAAGTTCTGTAAATTTTTTATTTACCCGCGAAAGTATAAGCGAACTGATGTGTATGTGAACCGCATGACAATATTTACAATAATATCTACAAAATGCACTTGTTTATCTATATTTAACTCCTTAAATTCATAAAATATCGGAGCTCCCCAAAACACAAGCAACACACACGAAAGTCGTTGCCACCTCTCTGCATTTTTATGAACTTTCATACGACCATAAGAAATTTCCATTCGCTCGAAAAGAGTACATTCCTAAATCCTTACCTAATTATATATATGTTATGGAATATTAATATGTTACGGGATGTTATTTAATATGTTACCGAACAAACTGGGATACGGAACATTAATTGTGGAATTAAAATTGTGGAGGATAGAAAGGCTAAGGATTAAACAATGGGAAACTAATTGATAATGTGAATTACTAATTAGGTTGGGTGACTTACACTACACTTACATTACTATTGAGGGGAGTAGATAAACTGATGCCTGTAAATTAAATTAGATGCAACAGGATTACAAAGTAACCTGAAGCATGCGGCCATGTGCCAAAATTAGACAAATGTTAACGTGCATAACAAGACAAACTATGAAAATAATAAACCATGAAATTGCACAAGATGGCTAACCGTATAGTGGAAAACTTTATGCGTTGTGTATATTAGAGTAAGTGATAGATCTACATACCTAGAATAAAATACATAGCCTGCACAGTTTACAAAGAAAAGAATGGCCTGACTCACAGAATAGTTAAAAGAAATAGATTTATTAAAATTAGCATTTAAAAAAAACACACAAGTTAATAACGGTATGGTCAAATGGTAATGATAAAAAATACTCACATATTACACTTGTTCAAGGTCTTGTTCTTTCCCCACATGGGGAATTCTTGGGCCTAGCCTAGGAACACCTTGAGACACCTCACGACAGAGAAAAAAAACAGTCACTGACCATCTCTGCCGGAACCTGTCCTAGCCGCTATTGTAGCGCCCACTTGGCGCGATGGTTAGCTTGGGCCAACGCCAAAGACTGCCATATTACTGGGTTGATCGCCATTCAGGCTATTTTACAATAATCACCCTATTTATAGTTACAAAAAAGGGGGCCTGCATTAATAAGAAACTAATTAATAAAGTTACGAATAACTATTCGTGACATCCTCCCCATTAACGAGAGAAAAAAAAATACTTCCTACAGACCTGTAGTTAGGTTGCGCAGGCCTAACCACAAGTTGGCAAGAACAAGTTTAAATTAATCTGTTATAACACAAAAGCTAGTACTTTTGGTTGTTTGGCCCAGTACAGTCAAGATACAGAAATCAGCTTAGGTATACTGCATAAAAAATGGGTGTGTGAGTATTCAACAAAAACTTTTGCTCGACATATGAGCATATTACAAATATTGATCAAAATTTTGACAATGGTCAAAATACATTATACATAAGCCTTACTCAATTAAAATTTGAACACAACATGCAGTGACAGTAAAATGTTTGCACGATATTAAAAGTTAGGGAGTTGCTGCAGAAACCTAGTGTGACAATAGTCAACACAACAAGGTCAGTCAATTACATGACATGTTAACCATAAAGCAGAACAGTGCTGCACTCCATAAATGAACAGGTGAAGTGAGTACCCGTGCACTGGCACACACTAATGGAGCAAACAAATTGGTTAACTTAAGGTATTCTTAATTACCAGAATGCATTTAAGCATTTACAGCATTTCTCTAGTATCTCCCATAATAAAGATAGGTGGCCAGCCTACTTATTAAATTATTGTGAATCAAGGTCACAAAAATGTGCAATATTGGCACAGAGTATTGGTTCATAGGTAAGGCAAAAAGACAAATTGATTTAAAAGAATGTTTCATACAAAATTGTCCATCAAGGGATTAAAAATTAAACATATGTACTTAAAAAAAACAATTGACCATACACATAAATAATGAGAGCAATTGTGCCTGTACAAAATTATGTAAAGCAAACAAGACAAACAGAAAGGCACATAATGAGTGTGTAGATATCCAGTTGCACATAATAATAATTGTAACCTGAGTGATTATCATCTGGTGAGTAACAGGAACTATTAAGTAGCTTAACAATAAAAAGGACTTGTGAGGATTATGAGGAGACAATCTTCCCACGGGGACGCAAGTTGTATCTCTGGGGTGGCGAGACAACAGGTACCACAGGAACATCATCACTTATATCTGCTACATGTTGACTTTGGTCAGCTGGAAGCGTTTCACGCTGTTCAACCACAGGAGAGACATCAGGATCCTGTTCTTGGATAGTAGATTCTGGAAGAGGTGAGACCAAAGGACTCGAACAATAATTATCGCACAAGTTAACATTAGTTTGTCTGGGTGGAGCCCAGAAAAGAAGGTTTATGTGTCTCCTAAGTAGAGGTGCATTAGGATTCTCACATTCTTGAATAAGCATAACAATTTTAGAAATAACCTTTTTTACAACATATGGACCCTTATATTTTGAATTGAATTTATTTGGCGACTTAAGGTATACTGTGTCACCAAAAGAAAACTTACGTAGATGTCTTTTGGCATTAACTTTAGTATTTTGGCTATTTTGGGCAGATTTTAAGTTTTCAAAGGTTTGCTGCATCAATGTTGCAGTGGTATCACACAAGTTCTGGACATAATGAGATACATCAAGATGAGGCATATTACAATCAAAGTTAAATGTATCAGTTATTAAAGGAAGTGCCCTTCCAAACTGCACAAGATTAGGTGATGCCTTAGTGGCAGGGTGAATTGAAGAATTATATATTGCACAATGTAAGGCGAGAGCATGTCTTAGTGACACTCCAGATTTTTGTAAGGCATAAATGGTGTTTTTAATGGATCTGTTTACCCTTTCTGAAATTGCATTTGCTTCAGGGTGGTAAACAGTTGAATGCTTTAACTGAATGCCAAACTTTTCAGTGAAGGTATTAAATACAGCAGAGGTAAATTGAGTACCATTATCAGTTAACAATGTCTCAGGACGACCAAAAATATTGATGTAATTAAATAAAGCTTCTACCACATCATTTGCCTTGATCCTGCTTAGGGGATACAGTTGAAGATGGCGAGAAAAATGATCCACAATATTAAGCACAAACACATTATTTTCAAATGGGCCTAGGATATCCATGGATACTATCTGCAAAGGCCTTTCAGGAATGGGACTAGCCTGAAGTGGAGCTTTATGTATGTTTAAATTCTTGGTGGTAGCACAAGTTGAACAATTTCTGATAAATTGCTTGACCTTCTGAAACAGACCAGGAAAGAAATATCTTTTCGCAATGAGCTGGAATGTTTTTGCAACACCTAAATGAATAGTGTGAGCAATTCCAATGGCCTTATTAAGTAAGGACTCAGGTAGACAAATCCTCTCCCCATGGTGACCATCCTTTGTAGTCATGAGGACCATAGAGTCTTTGTCGATTACAAACTGTCTGTCATCAGAACTTCCATAATTTATAATCTTATTATAAATGGGACCAAGCTTTTTATCTTTAATTTGTGCAGACAATACCTCCCCTGGTGTTATTTCATTTAATAGACTATTTTGCACAGTTGTCAACCTTAAGACCTTTTCAAAAACTATTTGCTTATTCAGTGTGCCCTGGTTATCATTTACACTATTATCAATATAAAACACATTATTAGATTTACATAAAAAAGATGGTAAAAACTTGTGAGTTTCTTCTTTACCATGACCATACCTATTAACAGGCTCAACCAAGGAATTATTTACAGACTTATGATTACCAGATTGCACCACATTACAATTAGAGCTATTAGTCACAGTATGAGTATTAATGGATTCATGATTTATACAAGGCAAAATTTCATTTGATTGTAAGATTTCAGGATGAGATTCAAGTGTTTGAGTGACAACATTAGGTTCTCTGGATAAATAATCAGGCATAAAATTTTGTTTAGCAGGTATAGGGGAAAAAATGAAAGTGTACTCACTTAAAGTCATTAACCACCTAGTTATGAGGTTAACAGGAGAACTAGTCTTCCTGTAATGCTTAAGAGGTTTGGAGTCAGACAAAATATGGAAATGACGGTTATAAAGGTAGTGTCGAAAGGCTTCACAAGCTTTCACAATTGCCATTAACTCCAGTTTAATTGCTGGATAATTAGATTCGGCTTTATTCAAAGTCTTGCTGAAGTAAGAGATTGGGTGGAACTGGTTATTTACTTTCTGAAGCAAAACAGCAGAAATTGCTTGCTTAGAAGCATCAGTATTGATATAAAAACTGGCACTCCAGTCTGGCTGGATAACAAAAGGTGCCTTGAAAAAAATGGCTTGGAGCTGTTGAAAAGCCTGTAGTTCTTCAGGATCCCATTTGAGGGGAACAGATGGTGAAGTCATCACATTTAATGGGTACATGAGCTGAGCATATTTAGGTATTAAATGTCGATAATATCCACATAACCCAATAAAGCGTTTAAGATGTTTCTTGGTTTTAGGAGGTTCAAAAGCAGTGATTTTTTGGATATTGGCAGACACTGGAAAAATTTTACAATGAGCTATTTTGAAACCTAGATAATTAATTTCTTGTGTGTGAAAAGTACATTTCTGAGGACAAGCAGTTAAGTTATATTTAATGAACAGATTGAATAAGGTTTTAAACTTAAGAGAAGTTTCCTCAAAAGAATTACTACAAATGACAATATCATCTTGGTATGCAAACACACCAGACAATTTGGATTCTTCTATTACAGAATCAATTAGTGCCTGGAAAATTGAAGCTGCAGTCTTCGACCCAAACACCAATCTTTTGTAACGAAAGGATCCCCACATTGTAGTGAAGGTTAACTTATCATGATATTCCTGAGGTAAATTAATTTGATGATAAGCATTCTTAAGATCAACAGAAGAAAAATATTTAAACTGAGCCATGGCTGAGATTATATCCTGGATTTTAGGTAGAGGGTAAGACGAGTTCTGGATGATTTGGTTAATTAGTCTCAGATCTAAAGCTAATCTGAAAGCAACATGACCAGAAGAGTCAGGCTTCTTCTTGACCAGAAGCATGGGACAAGCCCACTCAGATACACACCTCTCTATGATTCCAGCTGCCTGAAGTTCCTCTAATTGCCTCTTTGCTTCAGTTTGCAAAGATTGGGGAATTGGGAATGGGAGAGTTTTGACAGGGAAATCATGAAAAAAGTTCAATTTAGGAATTATTTTATCGGTGTGACCAAGAGTGCTGAGAGATGCAGAAAAAGCTGCAAAATTATCACTTAACATGGTGGACAGAGATTGTCTTTGACACTGTGATAAATGATTTAAATCAAAATTAGTAACAGAAAATTCCTTACATCTAGCCTCTAACATTTCACCAGATGATTGAATTACATTAACTGATTCATAAGTATCATTAGTATTATACATGAGATTACATTGTTCAGAAGTATTTGAATTTGTGCATAACAACGAACACTCATGTTTGTTTAAATTAGATACATGATCATTTTCAATCAGTGCATCCTGCAGTCTGCCAACTGCCATATTTTTATTGAGATGTACTGAGGCATTAGACACATTAGTTATACATATAAAAAATTGAAATCTTTGCCTTGATTAATATACTCATGAACTGATGGATATACAATAATATTATTATGGTTTGAAGGTTCAAACATAAAGTAGTTGTTGACATTATCAATACTATGTATCTTAGCACCCACCTGTACATATTTACTTTCATTAGGTGGTACAATGATTTTTTGAATTAATTTTACAGTATTATCAGGTAATGTATTAGGTGAGCTGGTCGCAATACAGTTTTTTACACAATGCACAGAATTACTACATTTATTTCCACAGTTAGCATTGTTATTAATTTCAGACACCACATTTTGTTGATTTTCGGGTAATAAAGGTGCAGTAATATCATTAATTTTTACAGATTTATCAAGGGTATCTAAGATAACCCTATTAGCATTGATGAAGTCATAGCCAAGCAAGAATGAAAATTGTTTGTCCTGAATATCAGTGACAAAGAAAGACTGTTTGAAAAATTTGTTTTGAATTTTAAATGTTAAGATTATACAAGCAGAGAAATGGATTTTAGAGTTAAGTGTTGATATGACAACACTTCTAGAAATATTTTTGTAATGTAAACTGTCCTTGTTTTTGTAAAAGAACTCACTATCGATCAAAGAGATGGAAGATCCTGTGTCAATTAATGCATTACAGTTAAAATTGTTAATTTTTAATTCAATTAGTGGAAGTATAGGGTTTCTGGTTGACACATTAAAATTAAGATGCAAGGTATTATTATTAGAAGCTTCACTAAACTCAGTCTGTGTATTAGCATGACTCTGCATTCTAATTACACAGTTGGTTTGAGTAGCAACAGTTTTAGCTATTATAGGTTCACTCTGAGGATTTACATTATAGTCAAAGTAGTCATTAACTGATGGATGAGGCAAAAGTTGAGAACTGACACCATCAGGTACATCAGCTCTCATTGAGAGTTTAGAATTACCATTATAGGAAGCAGCATTTGGATTAAGATCAGACATATAATTACTGCGATTATGACTTCTATATGAATTAGGTCTGCCATTATTATTTACATTATTTCTTCGAGGGTGCTTATTTGACTGATTTTGCAAGGCATGCTTTAGTTTAAAACAATTCTTAGCAGTATGCCCTGCCTTCTCGCAAAATTGACAGACCATTCTCTGCTTAGGCTTGAACTTACTATTATTAGCATTATTATGACGTACCCTGTTATTATATTTATAGCTCACATTAATATTTTTTACTTAATTGCATTTTTGTGGGCTTACACTAGAAACTATCTGCGAGTCATTTTTCGTACACTGGGAACTTGATCCCTGGTCTAAAACCTTAAGTTTTTGTTTCAGAGCTGACATTTCCTGCTTTAACAAAAAGACTTCAGCACTACTATCCACTGCTTCAGAATTTGAAGCACCAGTTATATGAGAGTCAATGGATTGAAGTGTTTGAGCTCTCCTTACAGCAATAGAAAACTCCTTTACATCCTCTTTTAAAAGCTGAGTTTTAATTGAAGAGGGTAAAGCAGCCATCAATTGTACAAATTTCAAAGAATCAATGGTATTCCTATCCTTGATTTGTGGATAGAGTTTTGTTATCTGCTGAGACAGTCTATACGAAAAGTTTTTTACTGATTCACCTGGTAGCAAATTTAACGTCACACATGCATAATTAGTGCACTCCTCCTTATTCAGAAAAAAATCACTGAGTTCATTAAGCACTACGTTTGGGTCATCAGACTGCAACAGGTCTTGGGATGAGCTCACAAACTTTAATGCAGCACCGATCAGTTTGGATTTTATAAATGCAGCGGTGTGCGTTGCCGACCATTTATTTAAGTCAGAGACTTGAGTTACTTGATGTTTAAACAAATTAAATGTTTCATGGTCGCCATCCCATGGAGCAATATTAATTTGAAAAGGATGTGAATTAGCCATCATACTATTATTTGATCTAGGCATAAGGCTAAACAAGTTATGACTAACACAGGCGAGGGAATAAAAATAAGTCAGCAGTGAAAGAAACAAAAAAAAAACGGTAGGTTTAGCTTTCTTCAAGTAATATTTTAAATATTAAAATAACACATAATACGACAAATAAAAATGATAGGTGACATGTGCATATACTTATGAAAAATACGACACTTACTAGTTACAAGCAAAATAGATTCGAAATGCATACATAATTACACACACTATAATAAATATGAATTCAATGAATAGGTAAAATGACTCACAGATACTAAAACACTGGTTGAGCGTGTTAACAAAATTTAAGAATGATTTCCAATTTAGTATAGATGCAAATTTACACAAAAAAAAAAAACATACTATTCTTGAGTCAGGGAACCACACCAAACATAAATTACTATTTGCAATTAACTCAGAGCTGGTAACACGGCTCCATATGTTATGGAATATTAATATGTTACGGGATGTTATTTAATATGTTACCGAACAAACTGGGATACGGAACATTAATTGTGGAATTAAAATTGTGGAGGATAGAAAGGCTAAGGATTAAACAATGGGAAACTAATTGATAATGTGAATTACTAATTAGGTTGGGTGACTTACACTACACTTACATTACTATTGAGGGGAGTAGATAAACTGATGCCTGTAAATTAAATTAGATGCAACAGGATTACAAAGTAACCTGAAGCATGCGGCCATGTGCCAAAATTAGACAAATGTTAACGTGCATAACAAGACAAACTATGAAAATAATAAACCATGAAATTGCACAAGATGGCTAACCGTATAGTGGAAAACTTTATGCGTTGTGTATATTAGAGTAAGTGATAGATCTACATACCTAGAATAAAATACATAGCCTGCACAGTTTACAAAGAAAAGAATGGCCTGACTCACAGAATAGTTAAAAGAAATAGATTTATTAAAATTAGCATTTAAAAAAAACACACAAGGTAATAACGGTATGGTCAAATGGTAATGATAAAAAAATACTCACATATTACACTTATTCAAGGTCTTGTTCTTTCCCCACATGGGGAATTCTTGGGCCTAGCCTAGGAACACCTTGAGACACCTCACGACAGAGAAAAAAAACAGTCACTGACCATCTCTGCCGGAACCTGTCCTAGCCGCTATTGTAGCGCCCACTTGGCGCGATGGTTAGCTTGGGCAAACGCCAAAGGCTGCCATATTACTGGGTTGATCGCCATTCAGGCTATTTTACAATAATCACCCTATTTATAGTTACAAAAAAGGGGGCCTGCATTAAAAAGAAACTAATTAATAAAGTTACGAATAACTATTCGTGATATATATATATATATATATATATATATATATATATATATATATATATAGATATATATAGATATAGATATAGATATATATATATACACATACATATACATACGTATGTGTGTGTGTGTTTGTTTTACTGAATATTTATTACTTAAGTACATACATAAATGCATACAAATACATTTTTCATATAAAATATTCATTAAATATCTAAGCCTTTCAACTAATTCGTGCAAATGTAGACAGTTCATTACTAAAACAAAGATTGCAATATTGGTATTCGTTCGAAATGAATAAATTTCAGATGTCACTACATGCATTAGCGAGTCTTAACCGACCCTTTTCTAAAATTATAGTTTTGAAAAAAGGTTTTATTATTTTTTGCTTTCAGCTTATATTTATACAGAAATTGCAATACTCAGTAACAATCATAAACTTCGTGCTTTCTCTTAGTCTTCCACGCTTCATTCTTTTTGAATTCTTATCAAAATACGCGAAGAGTTCATGTTATAATTCATCACACATATCTTAATACATCTTTATTAAAATATATATATTCAAGGAATCTCACAGAATATTTGAATATTGAATGTTTTTAACTTTGAAACTACAAAGCGAGCAAAGACTGTCATTTTGGATTTGTAGCTCAAAACTGCATTATTTGATTTCATCGGAAAATGATAGCAAAGACATAATCGGATCTGAGTATAGTACATGTGAGCCTTTAAAATTTTATTATGAAACTTTTAATTTTAATAAGTCTTATTGAAATGTTATTTTTCATAACGCTTTAATAAGATATAGTGAAAACTTGTTCACGTAATATTTTCACTTTAACACTTTTAAATTCGAAGTCATATTCATTCAAAGATCATTATTTTTCGATTATTAGAAACAGTTGTGCAGTTAAGGTTTTTTTCTGACTTTCGAGGTAAGGTAATTTCGCTCGAAAATAATTAAATTCGCAAATTCGGGGCTTCGCCGACCATAAATCTTACTGAATCCTAAATAAGTTACAAATATTTAACTTTGAACTCGCGTTTGTGCGAAAATTCCATTATTTGTTTACGAGTTCAAAGACTGTAATTCGATTTAGTTCGGAAATAATTAAGCTCGTAAGCTCAGGGGCTTACTTTGCAATTGGGTGTTTGTTTACAAATATTTGTTTAATCCCCCACGCACATCGGATCAAGTATCGACCACCCCTTACAATACAGACTTAAAGTAAAACTCACCTAGGTTTGGAATTCTTGCTACGATCCTGCTGTAAAGTTTAACTTTTCTTAATTCGATCATTAAATTGTTGATGAAAACTGCTTCTCGACATAATTCGAGCCACAAATGTAGAAATTTCAGAGTACAGACCGATTCTTAACACAAGTAGAAAACAAAAACTTCATCTATCGTCCTGCACGAACGTTAACAAGCAGAAGAAAGAACCAGTTGACATCCTTGTTGCAAGCAATGTGCCTGCCACGCTGGGGGGAAAAAAAGAAGCATACTTGATGACAAAAGATAGTCTAAAACTCAGTAAGAAAATCGTTCATACAGCTACTGAAATGAACGTGACGCAATACCTCAACAAAATGTCACATTTGCAGAGGAATATCAGGGGAACGATATGGAATAAACCATTTTGCTACAGGATATCATAACAAAAAAAGATACAAGATTTAGGGCATCCGTTAGCGAAAGCGTAAACATTTTAACCAAGCATATACAAACTACTGACCCATTTAACTAATTATAGCTAACGGAATCTTTAACACGGACGGATTCTATGTGATCAGGCTCTCAGTATGGGGACATACGATACATTCATACAGCAAAGATGACGTCATCGCGACGGAGATCGCATTTCCGCACGGCGGCACACCCCGAGAATAAAGCCTAATTCACGCTGAATCCGAAGCGCTACGTTGCGTCAGCGTTAAAAACTTTAACCAGTCACTTAAAATCAAATTAATCAAATTATTGAAGATTTAGAAATTATTTTAATGAATAATAAATTATCAAACTTATTTACTTGTCCTACTTCTTAAATTCTATATTATTTTAAAATTTTCGTGTTTCTTAGAAATAAATAATACTTATGAGAATAAATACACATTTTCCCCACAATGTTCGATGCTCCCTTAAGTAGCCAATTTCTAATAGCTACTAAGCGACTAATTTAATAAGCGACTTGCGGCGTGGTTCTAGAGTTCTGGAATTCCATACATGAAATCAACGGTTCGGGCCCAACTCTGGGGATGAGTAGAGTAGAGTAGAGTATATTATGGTATGGCATGGTATAGTATGATATGCCATAATAAAGTAAAGTATATTAAGTTATGGTATGGTATAGTATGATATGCCATAGTAAAGTAAAGTAAAGTATATCATGGTATGGTATAGTATGATATAGCTATTTGTGTTCTGTTGGCCAGTATATTGTTCAAACCTGATCTCAAGCTACTCAGACTTCGGGAACTTTGTTAGCTGAAGGCTAACACCTTCTACAACCAACTACCGCAGGTAATTATTGGAACGAAGTTCTTTTAAGTGGCTTACAGTAGAGTGAACTGGCAGGAATCGTCGCGTAACGAAAAAGCGTTATGTCCCCTTCATAAGAGTTTTCTCTCAATGACTCTGTGGCTGAATGGTTATCGCATCGGACTAGTTTTCGCATCGGAATGGTTCGCATCGGAGGTTCCCGGTTCAAATCCCTGCACAAGTGCTATGGGCAATTTTAAAACCCTGCACTGAAAACTGTATCAAATTTGATACATAAGTTATTTTTCCCCTTTATATTCAAAAGCAATATTTTTTATCCACTTGTGCACCTAGTATTAATTTTGAAATATCATAGCAAAGCTTTTAATCACTGTTAGTTGCATTTTCGTAGTATAGATGGCAGCAGGAATACAACTGCGATCTCAGTAAAAGATAGCCGTTCAATTCATACCAGACCTACCTTAGTATTTGCTATATTTTCAGTATTTTAAAGTCAGTTTACATCTTTGAAAGTTTTATAAATATATTTTAGAGGTACGTAGCTTTTACAATTATTAATAAAATACTTCTTTAATCTTTTATGAAAAATTCAAGTATGATTTCAGTTTTATATATCAAAAATGATACATGGTGTGCTTACGCCATTGTTTTAAGGAAATGGCGGGAAGAAAGTTTTTTACACAGAAAGAAATTGAGGAACTTATGGACAGATCGTGGAGTGATCATAGTGAAGATGGATATGATTCAGAAAGCAATGGCAGCACAGGTGATCCTAATTATAAACCAAACAAAGTTTGTGATGAAATTTTTAATGATAGTAGCGATTCGGAAGATGAGGTATCATTACTTGATAATAGCGATGTTCTTGATCTGCCTAATGGTGGGAACATGTCAAAAACTAATAGAAATAATACAGGGAGAACAAAGCCTGCAATCAACTGGAAGAAAACTAATTTACTTCTAAATGATGATCAAATTTTATTCCGAGGTGACGAGAATCTCGCTCCTGAAATTATGAATTTAAACACACCTCTAAATTTTTCTACTTATCTTTTTACAGAAAATTTGATTGAGCATATAGTTCAAGAAACAAATTTATTCAGTGTGCAAAAAAACCCAGAAAAGTGTGTCAAAGTAACGAATTTAGAAATTAAACAATACATTGGTATTCGTATAATGATGTCTATTGTACATTAGGGTGGAACGAAAAAAACTTTTTTTTCAATTTCAATACGCTCTAGTTTTCAAAAGTTGCCTTTTGACAAAATAAAGACAGAAATTAAATATTAGCGTAATTGGTGCATGTTTTCAGTTAGCGCAAGAAGGGCAAACTTTTGGTTTTTATTAAATTTTTGACAAATTTCGCAATTATTTTGAAATTGAATACACTTGTAGTACAAAAAAGTAGCAAAATATGTAATTGAAACATTCTTTTTAGTCAGGAGACCTGCTAAACTGATTATATAATACGTTTTACTTCATAAAAATAGTACACATAAAGGCACGGAAGGACGAGGCACTTAAGACACTCGGACATCACGGTGGAGCGAAATTTTTTTTTTCGGAATTTCAATATGCTCTAGTTTTCAAAAGTTGTCTTTTAAAATTAAAATTAAGAATAGAAAATCTTTTTGCTCTACTAAAATATTTTCAAGTGCTGCAAAGGGCTTCAAAATGGATATTTTTATGAAAAAGTGATTATATTTGTATTTTTTGCTCATTTCTTTTATAGTATATTAAAATAATGTATATTTTCTGTAAATAAAATATTCAAAATATGATATTTTGACAGAAAACTCGCATATTCTAAGTATTTCTAATTTTTAGATGCCATAACAGAACAACTGATTTTGTGGAATTTCGCGATTTTCATCATATTACTTTTACAGTAACATATTCTTATAATACACATTGGAATGAAAGAAAAACAATTTTTAATTGACAGAGTTTAGTTAAAATAAGTAAATCACACTTATTTAGAAAAATATTAATGTAATGTCTATAAAGGCAAAACGTTATTTCGAAAAAAATATTCATGCTTTTCAAAAGTCCATAGTAATCACACTTGGTTTCCATTACTTATTTCACTGACACATTAAATTGTTTTATTGTTTCAAATTTTGGCATTATCTTTTGAGAATGTATTTTTGTTTTTATCAATGCATCTCTTACAGAAGTACCACGAACGGACAAGGATGACCCGGTAACTAATTTAATAATCCTTTCTACTACTTGTGTGTGACATGGAATGTTGTTGAAGTCAATAATTTGTTTCTCGTGATCAGATTCTTTTGCTTCCTTTATAAACTGTTTTAGTTTGTCATCAGAAACATGCCTCGTCATAGGAAGTTCTGTTACTTTAATATCATTCCATTCAATCATATCAATATAATCTTTGGCATCAAAGTTTATACGTGGAACTAAATTCTTTCTGATGCCTCCTTCATTTTCCGCCCTTGCTTTTAGAATTCGGAATAATCCAAGCTCTCTTACTTGACTGCGATCGTCTAATATCATACAAAGGAGGAGATTTTCAGAAGCGGCAAAGTATGCATTTCTTTGAATGACAGGGTCAATTACATTTTTAAGTGTCTGATTGAGGCAAAGTGAATAGCTTACAATTTTCCACAAGTGCTTCGATCCACGGATACAAGATGGTTTCAGCTTTATGTTAACCCAAATTGTTGCATAAACTTTCAAAATGTACTCAGTATTCGGAGATTTTTTGCAGGAAATTCTGTTCCCATATACAAGCGAAGTATTCGGTTTGCTAATGTAAGCCATTGTGAATGACAAAATTTTCCTGGTTTTCTCATGGACAAATCAGAAGAGCACTTTCCAACAGAGATTAAATTATGCATTTCTAACAAATATTTTGGGTCCACGCTTAAATCATCCTTAATTTCTAGTAATGGAATGTTATTTTCAATAGGTGAAAATTCAATCACTGGAAGTTCATAGCAGTTTTCTAGTTGTTTACCTATTTCTCCTCCAAATTCATTTGGAGCTTTAGTTTTTCCATCTAGGAAACAAAATAGGTGACGTAGGGACAGTTCATTTAAATTATTGACTTCAACAACATTCCATGTCACACACAAGTAGTAGAAAGGATTGTTAAATTAGTTACCGTGTCATCCTTGTCCGTTCGTGTTACTTCTGCAAGAGATTCATTGATAAAAATAAAAATACATTCTCAAAAGATAATGTCAAAATTTGAAACAATAAAACAATTCAATGTGTCAGTGAAATAAGTAATGGAAACTAAGTGTGATTAGTATGGACTTTTGAAAAGCATGAATATTTTTTTCGAAATAACGTTTTGCCTTTATAGACATTACATTAATATTTTTCTAAATAAGTGTGATTTACTTATTTTAACTAAACTCTGTCAATTAAAAATTGTTTTTCTTTCATTCCAATGTGTATTATAAGAATATGTTACTGTAAAAGTAATATGATGAAAATCGCGAAATTCCACAAAATCAGTTGTTCTGTTATGGCATCTAAAATTAGAAATACTTAGAATATGCGAGTTTTCTGTCAAAATATCATATTTTGAATATTTTATTTACAGAAAATATACATTATTTTAATATACTATAAAAGAAATGAGCAAAAAATACAAATATAATCACTTTTTCATAAAAATATCCATTTTGAAGCCCTTTGCAGCACTTGAAAATATTTTAGTAGAGCAAAAAGATTTTCTATTCTTAATTTTAATTTTAAAAGACAACTTTTGAAAACTAGAGCATATTGAAATTCCGAAAAAAAAAATTTCGCTCCACCGTGATGTCCGAGTGTCTTAAGTGCCTCGTCCTTCCGTGCCTTTATGTGTACTATTTTTATGAAGTAAAACGTATTATATAATCAGTTTAGCAGGTCTCCTGACTAAAAAGAATGTTTCAATTACATATTTTGCTACTTTTTTGTACTACAAGTTTATTCAGTTTCAAAATAATTGCGAAATTTGTCAAAAATTTAATAAAAACCAAAAGTTTGCCCTTCTTGCGCTAACTGAAAACATGCACCAATTATGCTAATATTTAATTTACGCCTTTATTTTTTTAAAAGGCAACTTTTGAAAACTAGAGCATATTGAAATTTAAAAAAAAGGTTTTTTCGTTCCACCCTATTGTACATGTACCAAACACTAGGGCATATTGGTCACCTGCCATAAGGAATGATGTAATAAAAGAATGTACGTCATTAAAACACTTTAAAAAAATAAGAGAATTTCTACATTTTAAAAACAACAGTACACAACCACCACATGATGACCCTCAGCATGATCGTTTATATAAACTTCGACCAGTTGTAAATGGTTTACTTGAAAGATTTTTTACCGCCCCTATGGAATCGCGTCTTTCTGTTTAAACTTATTTATTGTTTGTTATTGTTTTAATTCACACGGGATTTATATTGTGTCATTAATTTATTTTTGTTGGGGATGAAATAATAAAATTAATCGGATTAAAAATTATGCTAGGTAACATCTAAATCAAAATAAATAATTTATATATTAAAATTTTTAATTTTAATAAAATAATTAATTTATATATTAAAATTTTTAATTTTAATAAAATAGAGAGAGAGAGAGAGAGAGAGTTGGTTGAATAAAAGAGGGCTGCTCTTTTTGGCGTGACAAAAATACACTAATATAATCAATAGAAATCTACAGATTAAATCACGTTTAGAGTTGAAAAAATAACGTAAGGAATTTAGTTCCTGACGGGGATTCCCCGACCGCACAATTTTTTTTCTTTTTTTTTTTTTAATTCTCAATATGTTGGTTAGATTGTGGAGCGATAAAACTTTTGTGTAGTGATATTTCCGAGAGATATGAGAACATAACCTAAATATCGAAAGGTGACTTGACTACTTTGTGACACATTGGTACTGTCACAAAATAACCCACTAAGTCGACTCACCTCCTCCAGCCACTCAATGTTGCCTTTTTCCGTCCTATAAAATACCACTGGAGAGAGAGAAGTATTCATTATCTGGAAAAAACGGCCTGAAGGAGAAGAATGTGCCGAAAGATGAATTTCTTCATCTTCTCAAAGAACTGATAGCTGCCCTGGGCTCCCGAGATCCCTTTAATGTCAAAGATATAGATAAAGCTATCCAATATTTATAATCTAATATATAAAACAGTTCCGCAACTGACTGACTGACTCACTCACTGACATACAACGCACAGAATTTTGCATGGCGATTCTTCTTATAGTGTAGAGGTGCACTAAGAAAGATTTTTGAAAAATTCTTCAAAGATATTTTTAAATTGAATTTTTAAGCTGTTTCTGTTACATTCTTTAAAATTTGCATCTAAAACAATAATTTGAGGGTTATAAAATTTATATCACAAGAAAGATCATAAAAATAACATTAAAATGAAATCTTTTTCGAATCTTTACCTCCATTTTCTGATTTTTGGTGAATTTTTAAATATTAATTTTTAGAATTTAATTTATTAAATGCTGATCACGTGATTTCTTTTTCTAGTACTTTAAATAAATTTATCGTCACGTGCATAAAAACTAAATAGACAAAAGAAATTTTTTTTCTCTCTAATGCAGAAGACGATTGGATATTATCCAAAAAAAATAAATATCCCCTACGATATTTTTATAAATAAATATATATATATATATATATATATATATATATATATATATTTATAAAAATATCGTAATATATATATATAAATATATATATATATATATATATATATATATTACATCAATTGTATACATTGATCGTCGCATTTATTATAAATATATATATTTAATGTTTTTGGCATTTATTGCATACATTAACCGTTGTATTTAATTTGAATGTACTCCGTAGCGAAGTCCGGGTTTTCAGCTAGTATATATATATATATATATATATATATATATATATGTCACGACCCTATCGCCGTGCACCCATCTAAACACACTAATTACTCTAAATGCAGTCATCAAACAGTAGGCCGGTGGAAGAACTAATACTTAATTAACTTTTAAACACCTCTTTATTAATTAACATTAATCAAATACCCAATTAATCCAGCTAAATCGCCATTTTCAATCATCTCACAGAGCTCCCGACAGACGCATGTCTCGATTCTTTCAAAGATTTCCCCGAACTGCGTAATTTCTTTCTGTTCCGTTATATAAGTCACATAGGCGTAAGGTCTTTTTCTAGAGCCCCTTTTTGCTTGAACATGGTTATGTAAGATACGCGCGTGTGCGAGCGAATGACCCTGAACTTCTCGCTGCGAAAGACAGTCTACTTCCTGAATTGGAGACCACACTAGGACTTTAATAGAATTTACTGTTTAACGCTCATTAATATAATTAACTATAGCTTATGCTTTAATCCTCACAAGTTTTGAACAAGCATGAGCAATTTTACATGTTTCCTTTAATTCACATATTGGTTAGAGTTTTTAGTTGATTATTGATTGATTATGAAAAGTATATGAATAATAAAGAGAAAGAAAGGAAGTTGTTTGGAAGATTGTAAAGAAATTTGAAGGATTAATTTTGATTCCATACTTTTTAAGATACAACTTACTGTTTTTCTGATATTTTAATAATCTTATTAATTGTGTATTCTTAATTCTATTGAGTGATTTTTAACATTTTCATTTTTAGCTTTTAGTGTTATTGTGATATTCAGAACTGTTATATTCTAGTGATTTAGTACTTCTTATTGGTTTTGTGCACAGATAAATAGTAATGTTTAGTGTTCTTTTATGTGAAGTTCTGTCTCAAATGGAGACTTATGTAACCTGTAACCACACCTCATTTTGGTCCAGCTAATCGCATGTAGGAATTAATTTTAGGTTAGGGTTAAAATTTTTGGCTAGAAAAAATTTAGGAATAATGTTGTTGGGTTTCTCTGGGTTGTTGTGTGGGGAGACGTCCCTACCCAGCATGTTTTCCAGTTGGCTGATTTGTTTTTCTCTTCTGGGGACGTGCTGCTGGAATTAGCTACTCCTTGTGTGCGCGCCTTCAGGGGGAAGAGGGGGGAAATAGTGATGATTAAAGCATAAGCCATAGTTAATCATATTAATGAGCGTTAAACAGTAAATTCTATTAAAGTCCTAGTGTGGTCTCCAATTCAGGAAGTAAACTGTCTTTCGCAGCGAGAAGTTCAGGGTCATTCGCTCGCACACGCGCGTATCTTACATAACCATCGGATGTTCAAGCAAAATGGGGCTCTAGAAGAGACCCTACGCCTATATGTCTTATATAACGGAACAGAAAGAAATTACGCAGTTCGGGGAAATCGTTGATAGAATCAAGACGTGCGTCTGTCGGGAGCTCTGTGAGATGATTGAAAATGGCGATTTAGCTGGATTAATTGGGTATTTGATTAATGTTAATTAATAAAGAGATGTTTAAAAGTTAATTCAGTATTAGTTCTTCCACCGGCCTACTGTTTGATGACTGCATTTAGAGTAATTAGTGTATTTAGATGGGTGCACGGCGATAGGGTCGTGACATATATATATATATATATATATATATATATATATATATATATATTGGCATTAAATGTACTCCGTAGCGAAGTGAGGGTTTTCAGCTAGTTACATTATATTAGCAAATATGCCAATATTTACTAAGTAGTTGTTTAATTATGTATCTGTTAAATATGAAATTATAATTTATGTTACACTGCACGAGAGTACAGTCTGCATATGGAAGGCCAGAGGTGCTTCCTAATATGTATTAAGTTATAAAAAATTCTTGTAAAAGGAAAAGAAAAAGGAGATTAAACAAAAGGAGGGATGGAGTGCAAGCGGGAAGCGGTAGTAAGTTAATAATTTAAATTGTTGGAGTTGAAATGAATTAAATAAATCAAATTGAAATTGGTTTAATTAAACTAAATTAAGTTATCCATCAGTAACAAACTGTCACTAGAGTTGCCACGGGAAGAAACAAACCGATTGAATTTCAAAACGTTTAGAAAAGGATAAATTAAATTAAACTAGATGAAATTAAATAGTTTAGATAGAAATTAACTAGAAGAGAGACCTTTCTGTGGGTCTCTCTTCTAGTTAATTTCTATCTACACGCACTCTTCTGCCCGCTATCTACGTTACAACGTAGAGAGTGGGCAGAAGTATCTACTTGCACACGGCGCAACTGGTTACAAACCCGTCGGACGGGTTTGTAACCAGTTGCGCCATGTGCGTGTCTCCATTCAATTACATAGGTTACGACTCATCACGGACTGGTTTGTGATTGGAGTCAGTTATCAGTTTCTTTTGAGTTGCTCCGTGTGCAGACGGCCTAACACCTGCCTTATAAGCTAACCGCTGTGGATGGCATAACTTAATTACGAATTACATTATGATGCATACATTACATTATGATTCATATATTACATTATGCAAATGTCTCTCCGGAGATTAAACAATTTGAAGCGGATGTTAAATTATGACACGATTGTTGAAAATATGATGCTTAAGAATGTATAATTTCATTTCTTTTTAAATAAATATTTGACAAATTAACAAAGGTGTTCTGTATAGCCCCAGAGTTTCCTCTGTTGCATTGAGTGACGAAAAACATATTACCGCTTAAAAGTCATCAATTTTAACGAAATATATAGAAGTATAGGGCAGATATTCAATTTATATGTAAATCTGAATAAGAGGAGGAATCATATTCTCAGAAAAAAGGCAAATGTACACTGCTGGCCACCCAAATTGCAACACCAAGAAAGACAAGAGATATTACAACAAAATTTATTTTGTAGATAACATGTTGACCAAGTATCAAAAGATTAAATTTATAGACTTCTGTGAAGTGTGGTTCCTGCCAAAATCAGTAGCCAGAGTAGCCGCCATTGTTGGAGATCACCGCTGCCACACGCCTCGGCATTGATTCAAAGAGACTTTGGATGAGTTCTTGGGGTACAGCAGACCAAGCAGCTTCCACACGTTGCCAAAGTTGATCTGCTGTGGCAGCTGGGGATGGAATCTGGGTCAATCGTAGAGCAACCATGGACCACATGTTTTCTATCGGTGAAAGATCCGGAGAGCGAGGCGGCCAGGGAAGCAATTCAATCTGGCGATTGACGAAGAACCTTTGGACAATGCGTGCCACGTGTGGTCGAGCATTATCCTGTTGTAATATGGCTGTGGGCAAGCCCTGGAGGTAAGGAAGGACAACTGGCTCCAACACCTCGGAGATGTAGCGCTGGCTGTTTAAAGTACCAGCAATGCGTACTAGAGGTGTGCGAGAGTGATATCCAATACCGCCCCATACCATAATACCCGGTGCAGGACCAGTGTGGCGGTACATAACGCAGCTGTTCAGCATCCTCTCTTCACGGTGTCTCCAGACTCGAATGCGACCATCGTGGTGTTGCAGACAAGCGTGACTCGTCAGTAAAGACAATTTCATTCCATTCTGCCGTCCACATCCTTCTGTCATCGCACCATTGGCGGCGGAGACGTCTGTGGTTCTGCGTCAAGGGTAGACAAAGCAATGGACGTCTTGCGGATAGACCACTCTGCTGTAAACGGCGTCGAATGGTACGCGCAGACACTGGATAATGCGTTACAGACTGCATGTGCTGTGCTATGGTTCGTGATGTGACTGAGCAATCCGTCACTGCCATGCGCACAATTTGCCTGTCATCACGTGAAGTGGTGCGCTGAGGTGGATGCGATCGAACACACCGGTCCGTCGTACCCTCCTGCATCCAACGATCACATATCCGCATTACAGTTGTTTGGTTTCGTCCAACACGACTTCCGATTTCCCTGAAAGATAATCCACAATCTCGGTAGGCCACTATCCTTCCTCTGTCAAACTCGGATACTTGATCAAAAGATGATCGCGGTTTTCGACGAGGCATAATTGATCGTTTTTTTGAAAAAACCACAAGAAAAACACAATTGCCGAACTTGAAATCGTCGAAATCTCCAAGCCTTAAATAGCGCTTTGAAGTGGCGCCACAGGCGCGCGTGATGTGCGTCTGCGCTGAAATTCTAATCATTTGCATATCTCACCTCCGCTAATGCATGTTGTAAATTTCATGTTATTTGCATGTTTCCTTCAGGGTGTTGCATTTACAGTGGCCAGCAGTGTAGTTAACCTTTATATAAGTTTTACTTGAAAATATATACCACACAAGAATTTTTCATAGAGAAAATGCCTTTTCATACTTATGCTTAAATTTCCAAAACTCGTTTTTTACTTCGATAGGAGTTTCTGCTTTTCATTTACATTGGTTTGCACTACATTAATTACAGTCACTATATACAGAAGGTCGTTCACACTTTATGGAGACGATTTTTTAATTAACTTTTAGCGTTTGCATTTTGAGATAAAAATTCGGCAACTTCAGAATAATCGTCTGCTACTGTTTTGTTTTGATTGGAATGCAAAATAAAAGATTTTTTTTTTAAATGGCTCTCAAAATTTATAGATGGCTTGAAGGTTACGTAACTCTGCTTTCCGAGAAGAAATATTCGTATCAACAAATTACAAAGCACTGTAAAAATCGCGGTCATGGCATTTCAAAAAAGGTATTTTTAATATATTACATTTGAAAGGGAAAAAACGTCTAACTGAAAGTAAAAATGAAAACATGACCACAAAACCTCATCCGAAGATTGTTCGAACGCAGGTAAATATCAAGAAAATGAAGTCTCTGATCCTAAAAGAAAATCCGCTGACTCAAAGACTCACTGCATCGAAACTAGGAATATCTTCTGGCACTGTAAGTAAAATCATTCATAAATATTTGAAGTTAAAAAAGATGTTTAGCCTAAAGTTCATCTGCTTTTGCCAAAGCATATTGCTGAAAAAAAAGCAAATTGTAGAAAGTTTTATGAAAAACAACTACCTGCTGGAAAAATGGAAATTTGTGGTAACATTCGATGAGGCATGGGTGTATTTAAGCGACTGTAATAAAAAAAGATCAATTTTCTATTTCTTAACTGACGGGAATGACCGCACGAAATGGCTTCGACAGTGTACAGAAAAGTTCCCAAAGGGATTCATGATAGTTGCTGAATTTTGTTACAACGGCAAATTAAAAATCAAAAAAGTCTCAAAGCCAAAATTAATTCACTCTACTATCAGAAGAATATTTTAGAACCAATTTTTGATGAAGAAATTCCAGCCTTATACGGAAAGGACATTGATAAAGTTGAACTTCATGTGGACAAAGCCTCTAGTCCCACGTCTAAATCAACTGCCCCTTATTTAGCAAAGAAATGATGAGAAACAGGAATAAAGTGTATCCCATTTAATGAAATACCTGTAAAATCACCTGACATTTCTACAATGGACTTTTGCGCTTTCGGTTTATTAAAACCAGCCTTAGGAAAACGGCATCCAAGAACACTGAACGAACTTTGGAAAATGGTCCAAGAGGAATGGGTTAAAATTGACATGACAGTACTACGAAAAAGTTTACGTGCATGGAAAATTCGTGCTAGAGCTATTGTCAAGAACCATGACTATCAGATAGAAGCAAATCGCCGCAAAACAATACGGCATTTATTATATATATAATAGCCGTTGTCTCTGCATAACACTTCCGGGCTGTACTCATCTTTCAATTGAAGCCCTCAGTAAACAAACAGCAGGTTAGGCTTAATTTCAATTTCAGATGTCGATCAGAATTTTTTCTTACCTAAAAACTAATGTCTTCTCCATCAAATCACGTTTGTTCAGCCTATTTTTCTATAAAACATTCAGAACTAAAAAAAATTGGATGCTTTTAGCTGTATATTTAACAGTTTTTAAAAATCTGTTTATTTTTGCGATGAATTCTGAAAGTAAACAAACTTGAATGTGAATGAATCATTAACTCAAGTATTCATATCGCGTAGTGA
The DNA here is from genome assembly GCA_907164885.2 of Dolomedes plantarius. NCBI lineage: Eukaryota > Metazoa > Arthropoda > Arachnida > Araneae > Dolomedidae > Dolomedes > Dolomedes plantarius. Next base: position 47,785,548 of record OU015502.1, on the reverse strand, counting down.
GCTGTAAAAAACTGGATGGCAGTCTACTACTCCAATCGCATGAAAAACTAAATAAATAAAAAATAATAAAAAGGGTTTGCTTTTACAAGGTGTGGATTAAATGCAATATTGTTAGATAATTCGAGATATTTTTTAACTTTCATATACTTTTTCCATTATGACGTCATTACTAGCATTATGACGTCAAAATGACGGGTTGGATGGCAGTCTACTCCAATCGCATGAAAAACTAAATAAATTAAAAATAATGAAAGGGTTTGCTTTTACAAGGTGTAGATTAAATGCAATATTGTTAGATAATTCGGGATATTTTTAAACTTTCATATACTTTTTCCATTATGACGTCATTAGTATTATGACGTCAGTATTATGACGTAGTATTATGACGTCAAAATGACGGGTTACCTTCTAGTACATAAATAGTAACTATCAAAATCGTTCCCTTAAAGGGCGAACAACCTTCTGTATACCGACCGGCCAGTTTGTAATGACTGTTGTGAGGCCGAGAAATTACGATTCTAAATGGGAAACCGTATCGGAACAAGTGGTAGCAAATGAGCGAATAGTTAAGCCAGTCAAAAAAAGGTGAAACATGAAATGCGTTGTGTATTAAATTAAGTTACAGAATTAACTTCAAGTAACAAAGCGACATGAAAGATAACCCAGATAGGTTGTCTCAGGTAACATAGATTAAGTAGAGTAGCTACTTTAGGTTAACAGCACTTAGCTTAGCAAGAAAATACTTAACCCTACATATAGCCTGACCCACGTGCTAAGCATATTACAATACTCAAATTATTCATACCTAGGAAACATTATCTACTACAGTAAATTAAATTACAGACAAGGGGTTTAAGGAGCAAATAAGAAAATTTATTTTAATTAAACATAATGACAAAGGGAATACTTAATTGTATACGGCCATGCCATACTCCTCGCCACCACACTCAACACACGCTCCCAAAGTTCACCAACCGCTTACCAGTCCAAGGGCTGTCTCCCGCTACTTTTCGAAGCTAGCCTGACATGCGCCAAGCTGTACTTCGCGCCTGCGCAATACAGGCTCAATACACCAGATTTGGCGTGCATCGCCTTTTTTGGCAATAAATCATTTTTCTTTTCAGCCAATATATGGCGGTTATGAGACAGTTATAAAGACCTGAATATTAATGGATATACTCCATGAGTCTTTATAACACTCTCCCCCTTCACCAAGTGAAGAAAAAAACAAATGAGGGAAAATTTCTCAAAGAGAGTTGAGTTCAATGTGCTAGGAGTGGGAGTTGGCAGGCTTACAAAGAGTTACATTGAAGATCCTTTGGAAAAATGTGATTATACCAGTGCATTACAATGTATTACATTGAAGACCCTAGATGAGGGAAAAATATCATTACAGCTCATATTGAGTCTAATTTACAATGGTGTACATTGGAGATACTAAATGAGGAAAAAAATTGCTCCTAATTTTGATGATACGAACATAAAAGTACAAGTTACACAGGGTATGTACATTATACAAAAGAACATTAAACACTTCACGTCGGCTGGCCAGCCATTGAAAAAACAAAGAAAAAACACAAAAAAAAACAACCCTGTAAAAATTCACATAGAAAAAATTAAAGTTACATTGAAAAGCAATGAATGTCAATTGCAAAAATTATGTGTCCTAGATAGGCAAAGTGAAAGCACTAATAACAGTCAACATTGTGACAGAGAGCATGGTGTCATACAGAAGAGTGTCATTACTATGAGAAAAGTTTCAAGACACCTTGGATGAAGAAAATAACTTGTAACACAGTGTATCACACTGTACCATGCATATTACAAACAGTAAAAACAAATGTGCATAAAAACTTAAAAAAACAATGCAAAATTTGTGTTGGGATATACATTATGGTGAGTATATACCCTAAAATCATAAATTGTAGGACACTATAACATTATTCACAAACAAATATACAATATAACACAAAAATACCTGATTATATACAAGAAACAGTTGATGCATTACCCACTTCAAAGCTAACAGATGAGTTATATTCAATATTAAACTTATAAAAACTTCACCTATATGCAGCAGGTGATGTACAACTGCAGGGGATAGTGACCATGTTGAGGTCGAGAACCTTCAAACCTGTATACAGTACATAACAGGATTCAATACTTTTCTGGAAAACTGGTCACCCATAAAAAATACACAAAAGAATAAGTTAATACAATACATATATTTACAAAAATGTGAGGACTTATTCCTGAGAAATGAAGAAAAAAATTGCCTTGTACAATAAAAAAACAACTTCATTTCTCAAATGACAAAATCGATAATCTTTTGGCTGATTAAAATATCACAGGTTGTACATAAGGTACAAAACAAGAACATATTCAAGGAAACTCGCACAGATGAAAACAAACTGATAGCTGATATCAGATGATGTTTCCTGCAATTCAGGCAAAGTGTGAAACAAAACTTATAACTATTGCTAGGCTATTTACAATGGTATATGGGAGAACCAAATGATTTTAATTGCATATTATTATATTTTATATCAACAAAGTGGTTAATTTAGCATTTTACTTTTCTACTATTGGTAGACTCACTAACAACAGAACTTTAGAATTAAGAGTGAATACTATTATAAGCTTATAGAGGTTAAAGAACAAGGTTGTGCATAATTAACAGATATATTATGAATGGAGTAACTTCACAGATATTAAAAACTTTAAAAAGATACAGAGGTATACCATATGCAGCAAGAGTCCTAGTCCACACAGGAAGACAGGCAGAAGAAGAGTTGGACGTGCCAATCGCTGGGTTGTCCATCAACTGGAGAAGACGTGCACGCAAACATCTTTCCCAGACCCTCATCTCCTTGGCCTGAGGTTGTAGGGGCAGGGCTTCTTCACTGCAGTAGGAATTTCTGGCATCTTGGGGTCTGTTGTTTCTGGCGGTGGAGGACTGGCATGGAAGAGACCAACTGGAGCCTGAAGTGTAGGCGAATCAATCTGGAGCTGAGGAGTTTCAAGAAGCACTGATGGATGATGGAATGACAACTGCTCGTCTGCTAGACTTGCTTCTGGGACCTGGAACTCATCATCTGGAGCAGGAGGAAACAGTTCTCCATCAGAAAAGTACCCCTCAGTGGCATCCATGGAATGGTCATCCTCTGGAACCCTTGAAAGACTGGAGTCCAGCACTGGATCTGAAGGATTGGACGCTGGAACAGGCATCTGGGCAACTGGATGAAAAGAACTAGGGCACACAGAATCATTAGTAGTGGGAGATGGATTCGTCTGCCTTTCTAATAAATGCCCTTTACGAGCTGGGGCCTTTATCAGCCTGTTCACATGGATGAGCGAAGCCCGTGATATTCTATCTTCCAGTGGTCGAATGACCACAGTCACATTTGAGCGGAATTTCTCAATAGTGAATGGTCCCTTGAGAAATTGGTTGAAGTGAGTTTTATATTTTACATACACAATGTCACCCTCCTTTAGCCTTGTGTCTCTTCTTGCTCTATTGAGCTTCCTGTGAGAGTTTGCTTGACTTATGGATGTATTGCTGAAGCACAGTGACCAAATGGCTTTAGTTTGTGCCATAATATTATCAATGAGGGACCCTTTGTCAAGATGAGGAAAGTCATCGAAGAATCTCTCCGAATCAGTCAACAGGGCTAAAGCTCTTCCAAAATGGACGACTGTAGGGGAGTGACCTGTGGTAGAGTGGATGGTAGAGTTGTATAGTGAGGCATGTATTAGGATGGCTGTGTCAAATGGTACTCCTTGGGCTTGCAAAGTTGAGATCGACGACTTGATAGAGGCATTAATCCTTTCAGAGACTCCATTTGCCTCAGGATGGCCAGGTGAAGAGTGTGCCAATCTGATTCCAGCCATATCCAATAGCCTTTTGAATACCACAGAGGTAAATTGTGGGCCAAGATCAGTAAGAATATGGCTTGGTCTGCCAAACATGGCAATGTACCCAAATATAGCCTTGGTTACTCTGTCAGCTGTGGTTGACGGCATGTCCTCTAGTACCAAAAAGCGACTGAAGTGGTCAATTATGGTGAGGACCGAGTGACCATTGCGGAAGGGACCAACAAGATCAAGTGATACAAGTTGGCCTGGTGCAGTAGGAAGTGGTGCAGACTGGACTGGAGCAACCGCCACTCTTCTTTTTTTGTGAAGAATACATTGTGTACATGAGGCAACATAATTGGCGCAATCCATGTATGCGCCTCGCCACCAATACTTTTTGGCGAGAGCCTCGTACGTCTTTGCAAGTCCAAAGTGGGACAAATGGGCCAAGCGAAGTGCCTTTGGCCTGAGAGCTGACGGTAACACAATGTACTCTTCTCTCGACAATCCCGTCTTTCCTGCGTAAAACAATAGGTTTGAGTCTGGGTGTACAAAAAAGTTCTTAGGCACATCCTTCGCCCTGTTGATTACTTTATTGAAAAGTTGGGACAAATCCTCATCCCTGAGCAGTTCCTTCAGGATTGTTGCAGAAGAGATTTCATTCTCTGGGTCAGCAACTTCTGACGTTATGATGGTGAATATCTTTTGTAGCTGCTTTGCAGCTTCACACTTAGAGATTGAACTGTGTGTGTTTACATCCTGAGGAGTGGTGGAGGAGTGGGAGGAGGCAGCAAAGGGAGGCAAATTAGGTTTACTATGAACATTACTATTGTGGGTCAGAGCAGAAGTACAATTAATTACCTTAGCATGGGTATTATCAGGTACAGAAAAATATGAGTTAGAGCAAGAACTAGGCTTTACAACATTAGTAGAAATACACGTGTTATTGCTATTGACATTATTTATAGCATTTACATGAGCTACCTTATGAGGTGAATTATCTACCTCTATAGAATCACTATTATCATACAACACATTACTATTATTATTATTAAGTACTTTATCATACTGAGCAGGTTCCTCAGAATCAAAAGTAACTACAGGTAAAATTTGATTTGAATTAATTAAATTAGCATTGGTATTCAGGTCTTGGGTTATAACATTAGGTGTGCGAGAAAAATAATCTGGTAACACATTAGAAGTTCCACTGACATGAATAAATTTAAAAGAATATTCAGATAGAGACATTAACCATCTTGTGGTGATGGATGCAGGAGAAGTTGTCTTCTTATAGTGCATAAGAGGTTTTCTATCTGATAAAACAAAAAATTCTCTATTATACAAGTACTGTTTGAAGGATTGCACACCCTTTGCTATAGCCATGAGTTCTAATTTGAGAGCAGGATAATTCCTCTCAGCTTTATTTAATGATTTACTAAAGTAAGAGACAGGTAATAGTTGACCATCAAAGTCTTGTAACAGCACTGCAGAAATTGCTTCTTTGGAAGCATCAGTATTAACATAAAAAGTGTTATCAAAATTAGGTTGTCTGATAAAAGGCGAAGAAAAGAAAATCTTTTGTAGTGCCTGGAATGCATTAGAAGCTTCATCAGTCCAATTAAAAGGTACAGACATAGAAGTCATTGAAACCAGAGGAGCAACCAAATTAGAAAAACGTGGAATTAAGTGTCTATAATAATTACAAACACCTAGGAAACGTTTCAACTGTTTTTTAGTTTTTGGAGTTGGAAATGAAGTCACCTTTATGATGTTAGAAGAAATTGGACTTATAGTGTTCTGCGACACTTTAAAACCTAGGTAATCTACTTCAGTTTGATGGAGTGAGCACTTTGGAGGATAAGCAGTAATATTATTTTTAGTAAAAACAGAAAGAAGAGCTTTTAATTTCTGACAAGACTCTTGAAATGAATTCGCACAGATGACAATGTCATCTTGGTAAGCAAAGATACCCAATTCATTGGTTTCCTCAATGAGAGTATCGACTAAAGCTTGGAAAAAGGATGCTGCACTACGCAGTCCAAAAACTAAACGTTTATATTTAAACTGACCCCACATGGAAGTGAAACTCAGGCGGTCTTGAAATTTTTCAGGTAGGTCAATTTGATGGTAAGCACTTTTTAAGTCCAAGGTGGTGAAGTAGCGATATTGAGCTATATTAGAGATTATGTCATTAATCTTAGGTAAAGGATAAGATGAATTCTTAATTATTTGATTAATGAGACGTAGATCCAAAGCAAGTCTGAACTTTTGTGGAGCAGAAGAGTTTAATTGCTTCTTTTTAACAAGCAATATTGGGCAAGCCCAATCAGAAATTGTTCTCTCAATGATACCTGCCTCCACAAGTTCATCGATTTGCTTTTTAGTCTCAGCTTGCAAAGACTGAGGAATGGGAAATGGAAGAGTCTTAAGAGGGAAGTCATGGTCAAAATTCAAATTTGGAATCACACGATCAGTGTGTCCTAAAGACTTAGACGAGGAAGAAAAAGCAGTGGCATAATTGCTCAACAGTTGTGACATTTGAGAAATTTCTCCAGGATTCAAATGGGAAAGCTTAAAGTCATTAAGATTAAATTCAGACTTTCTTAAATTTAATATTTCAGGAGATGCAGTAATAAGATTTACAGATTCACTGACTGAGGTAGTTCGAGCATGTGAAACAGATAACTGCTCATCTAAAGAAGACACATGACCCAACACAGCATTTTTGTTTACATGAACTGGCTTATTGGATAAATTTTCAATTAAAATGAATGACTTAATCACTTTAGAGGATTGTTGAGTAGCAGGAGTTGAACTATTATCATTTATAGAATCTGGTTGCTCATCAACAGATATATTATTTGCAATAATGGATGGATGAACTAACAGATTTGGGTTTTTAACAACAGGTTCAAAGAATAAATCAGAATTTGCATTGATTATTGGAGCACTGATTTTAATAAAAGAAGAAGAATTTGGTTTGATTATAGTTTTAGACACAAGAGTAGCATTCTGAGCATTTACAACAACATGAGAATGTACACCTTGATTTTCAGAATCAATAAAAGGAATGGCAATGTCATCAAATGTGATGGAAGCTTGCGAATTTGATATATCCACATGAAACTTAGTAAGAAAATCATAACCAATTATGGCAGAAAAAGACTTATCATTCAAATTTGTAACAAAAAATGGATGTTTGAAGAATTTCTTCTCAAGTTTGAAAGATAAATTGATACATGAAGAGAAATTGACAGAAGAGTTGATGGTTGATATAGACACCTGTCTAGAAATGTTTTTATAATTAAGAGATTGTTTGTTCATGTGGAAAAATGACTGGTCGAGCAACGAGATAGAAGAACCTGTGTCTATTAATCCAATAATAGTTGTTTGAGGAAATTTTATATTAACCATAGGCAATTTAGCAGAAGTTTGAGCACTACATATCCTTTCGATGACAATTTTGCTATTAGTATGTAATGCATTATCATTAACAGGGATCTCACACTGAGTAGCAGTGGAGTTCATAATTTTGATAGCAGCAGAAGTTTGACAACCAACAGAAGAAAAACTTTGTTGAACATTATTATTACACTGCACATTAAGATTATCAGTACCTCTACTATTTACAGAAAAATTTGAGCACTGTTGTACCAAATCACTATTATTGACATAATTAGGAATATAAAGGTCATAATTAGGACTATTAACATTGGCTGATGAGGAATACTGGAGAGACGAAGGTACATCAGCATTAGATTGTCTCACTGCAGGGTTAGAAGAATCATAAACAAAGGAAGAGGCCTCAGGATTTAGATTCGAGTTCCTCACATTGTGTGAGTTCTGCCTAGTAGAGTTATTTAACTGCCTGCTTCTATTATTTGGACCAGAAGATGATTGCTCCCTACGAAAATCTTTTTGAAACTTATAGCATTTTGCAAAAGTGTGACCTGTCTTATAGCAATATTGACAGACAGCCTTTGAAACTTTCTGTCTGGACTCATTTGCAGAACAAGGTGTTTGCATATATTCATTGCATTCAGTGTCACATGACCAAGTCGAGGATGATTGAATAGCATTTATTTGGTTCTTAGTCATATTCAGTGAATTGAGCTGTTCTTTGATAACCTGAATTTCAGCGAGCAGCTCTTGCAACTGCAAAGTACTACCCACAGACTGGGCTGATGTGCTGTAAGATTCTAATTGCTGCAAAGTATCAGCTCTATCAACTGCAGCCTGGAAACATTTTATGTTTTCACTTAATAGTTGCACCTTAATACTCTGAGGGACAGCCTTAATGAACTCTACAAATTTTATCTCATTAAGGGCATCAGGATTCATAACAGATGGATGTAATTTTGAAACCTGAACTGAAATTCTGTGAGCCAGATTTCTTATAGATTCTTTAGGTAGAAGAGTTATGGTGTTCTGAGGGTGCAATAAGGCAGTGTTTACAGAATGATTAGGATTAAAGAAGGATTTCAACCCTTGCAACAAAAATTCATGATCTTCTGTATCCAACAACTCGGAAGTACTTATGACATACTTTAGAGCAAGCCCTACCAATTTCGACCTGATAAATATAGATGTTTCAGCATCTGACCAATTATTTACTCTCGCTAAGTCCCTGACTTGCTTAGAGAAAAATGACAATAATTCTCCATCACCTTCAAAAGGTTGAATGGTTACATTGAATCTATTGTCTACCTCGCTAGCCATGTCCAATAAAGCAAAAAGTAAAAGAACTGGACTAAAATTTTAAGGATCACACAAAAGTTAACATAACTTGAGTTTTACATATTCAACGTGTAAACAAAACTTTGCAGAAAGCAGTGAACCATAAAATGCAAGAGAAGAATTCCATTGGAGATAACATGAACCCGCAAATGACAAAAAAGTAACGAATTATGGATATAATTTAGAAAAGAAGTATATTAAAAGTTATGTATACACAAAAATAGGATACTATTCAATAATACACTTTTCAAATATTATGCTTGAGTTCACCATAGCTTAATTAGCATTAAAAAAAGTTTCAGCATAAATGTCACTTATCAGTCAGAAATATTATATGAACTCATAGATATGATAGGTTGCATGAATGAAACATAATTAGCACTTTATATTAAATGAATTCATATCAATAATGAAGTTTAAAATCAAAAATTGTAATTCAAAAAGCAATAAAATATATCCTTTACACATAAAAAAATCAATCAATATAACACAAATTCCAATCTCAAATAATATTCAATGTTAAATACTCAGATACTCATAAAATCACTGTATAATTAAATAATTGCACATAACAAACACATAGCTTCGTTCATGCTCTATTATAAAAGAATGCATCATGTGGTACAGGAAAAGCAAAATGAATGAAATTTTAGCATTATTAAGATACATATATATTACTTATTAATAAAGAGAACAACATTATAATCAGGGGGAATATTAAGCAGATGCATTTTCTCATTACTCACGTAGGTTAAAGAATTAAAAATGTTACCGATAAATGAGACAATTACCCTTAAACATTACTTTAAGGACAGGTCAACCGGTACCAAATGTTGTGAGGCCGAGAAATTACGATTCTAAATGGGAAACCGTATCGGAACAAGTGGTAGCAAATGAGCGAATAGTTAAGCCAGTCAAAAAAAGGTGAAACATGAAATGCGTTGTGTATTAAATTAAGTTACAGAATTAACTTCAAGTAACAAAGCGACATGAAAGATAACCCAGATAGGTTGTCTCAGGTAACATAGATTAAGTAGAGTAGCTACTTTAGGTTAACAGCACTTAGCTTAGCAAGAAAATACTTAACCCTACATATAGCCTGACCCACGTGCTAAGCATATTACAATACTCAAATTATTCATACCTAGGAAACATTATCTACTACAGTAAATTAAATTACAGACAAGGGGTTTAAGGAGCAAATAAGAAAATTTATTTTAATTAAACATAATGCCCAAAGGGAATACTTAATTGTATACGGCCATGCCATACTCCTCGCCACCACACTCAACACACGCTCCCAAAGTTCACCAACCGCTTACCAGTCCAAGGGCTGTCTCCCGCTACTTTTCGAAGCTAGCCTGACATGCGCCAAGCTGTACTTCGCGCCTGCGCAATACAGGCTCAATACACCAGATTTGGCGTGCATCGCCTTTTTGGCAATAAATCATTTTTCTTTTCAGCCAATATATGGCGGTTATGAGACAGTTATAAAGACCTGAATATTAATGGATATACTCCATGAGTCTTTATAACACTCTCCCCCTTCACCAAGTGAAGAAAAAAACAAATGAGGGAAAATTTCCCAAAGAGAGTTGAGTTCAATGTGCTAGGAGTGGGAGTTGGCAGGCTTACAAAGAGTTACATTGAAGATCCTTTGGAAAAATGTGATTATACCAGTGCATTACAATGTATTACATTGAAGACCCTAGATGAGGGGAAAATATCATTACAGCTCATATTGAGTCTAATTTACAATGGTGTACATTGGAGATACTAAATGAGGAAAAAATTGCTCCTAATTTTGATGATACGAACATAAAAGTACAAGTTACACAGGGTATGTACATTATACAAAAGAACATTAAACACTTCACGTCGGCTGGCAGCCATTGAAAAACAAAGAAAAAACACAAAAAAAACAACCCTGTAAAAATTCACATAGAAAAAATTAAAGTTACATTGAAAAGCAATGAATGTCAATTGCAAAAATTATGTGTCCTAGATAGGCAAAGTGAAAGCACTAATAACAGTCAACATTGTGACAGAGAGCATGGTGTCATACAGAAGAGTGTCATTACTATGAGAAAAGTTTCAAGACACCTTGGATGAAGAAAATAACTTGTAACACAGTGTATCACACTGTACCATGCATATTACAAACAGTAAAACAAATGTGCATAAAAACTTAAAAAACAATGCCAAATTTGTGTTGGGATATACATTATGGTGAGTATATACCCTAAAATCATAAATTGTAGGACACTATAACATTATTCACAAACAAATATACAATATAACACAAAAATACCTGATTATATACAAGAAACAGTTGATGCATTACCCACTTCAAAGCTAACAGATGAGTTATATTCAATATTAAACTTATAAAAACTTCACCTATATGCAGCAGGTGATGTACAACTGCAGGGGATAGTGACCATGTTGAGGTCGAGAACCTTCAAACCTGTATACAGTACATAACAGGATTCAATACTTTTCTGGAAAACTGGTCACCCATAAAAAATACACAAAAGAATAAGTAATTGCAAATACAAATGGGGTGTATAGCTTGAGAAGGAATGGGAAAATAATGCGATTTCAGGGACTTTAAATATATAAGAACTGTGGGTGCTAAAAGCTGTGGAGAGAGTATTGGGAAAAGTGCGTCGTTTCATATGTGCTCGATAGCAGCTGTTGTTAATGTTTCCATGGTGTGGGATATTGTACCAAAAACTGGCCCTCAACAGAAGGCGTGTAGTCGTCACATGCCACCGGATGCTTGAGCTGAAAGGAGAGTTTTCAGATATTTCCAGTCCAACAGAATGGCAACAGTACGTCTAATTACAACCCAATTTGATCAGGCTCCATCTCCGATGTCCTCTTAAGGTGTCATACGACTGTTAAAAGTCGAAAAAGTATAAAAATTGTGTCACTTTGGATATTCTATATCTTGAAAAGTATAAGATTTAAATCATATATTTTTTTTGTGTTAATAGAACAATGTTTGATTTATGAATGTATACCTGTTTCTTGTTTGATAGTTAAAAATAATTAGTCTTAGGTAGTCATAAATAATAATCAGTTTGCTTTGGATAAAAGTGATATAAAAGCTAAAGTACATGAATACTCCACAAAAATTGAGTTTAAGACAAAATTTCTGCTTTTAAAACATACTGCAGAAACTAAAGATTAATTTGATCCTAAATTTGTATATATTTAAGGTATATTTCTATTTTTACTATGAAACTGAAAAAAATGCATTTTTTTAATAAATTAAATTTTATCTATGCATGAAAAATGCATTCTCTAGAGATCTCTAAACAAATTTAGGTTGAGTTTCAAGCAAATGCTAATATGTACCATCTGTGAAGATTTCATGCAAAAATATGAAATAGTTCTAGAGATAACAAGTGCGTTATGTGCAAAAAATACATTTTGAGATAAATCCCTTTGAAGTATTGCGCTTTAAATATGTTTACAGTAAACATCTGGCACGTTTTTATTCATAACTTCCGTAATTATGGGAATTTTTTCAAGCGGATTGTCTTAAATACTCAAAAAAGGTTAATTCTTCATGTGTAATTTCTTTCAAAAATCGATTTCTTTTTACGGTTTTAACAGTCGTATGACCCCTAATGTACCGAACATTACGTGATATCGGGCATGGAAGCCGTTAGCCTCTTCCAAATCATTTACTGAACGTGGTAAAATTGAAATGTCCCATGTTTTTCAAGCATTGTTTGGACCCTTTTTCTTTGGAGTACCGTCTGAATACCATAAGATATTTAAATATTGTCGTTGACGAGTTACATTGAAATTGTGTTAATGATTTACTCCGCTGAGGACTGTTACTTCCAGCAAAACAATGCTTCATGATGTAGGGTTCGCGTGTTGCTCAGATGCAAATTTCTGGTAGCTGCGCAGTGCAGGCCAGTCGAAGTGAGTTCGGAGCGGGTGTATGGTCTATTTAAGTGACACTCGCTGAGTTGGCAAGAGCCCAAGAAGGGAGTGGAGATTTGTACGGTAGTGCGTTACGCTATTAGTAGAGATACGAAAGAGTCGAGAAAAGTTAGATTGAAGGTGATAGCGGTATTTAACTGATAGAGCACGTATTGGTATTTAGCTTAGGTGGCTGCACGATTTCGATAGAAAGTTCAGAGCCCGATGGTTACGGGTATTGCTAGTGAACGTACATTCTGCCTGAAAGGGTTCATTACGACTTTAAAATTCAGTTTCTTAGTACCGCAAGTTGCGGTACTGTTGTGTTATTATTTGAATCCCCAAGTCAGTCTATGTTAGTCTACCTCTACGTAGAAAATAAAGAAATTATTCATATTTATGGCTCTTACTTTATAGTGTGCCTGGACCGTTAGAGGATTCACAGGGTACATAAGAAATAGAACCATATAATCACATAAAGCAATCGCTATGACAATTTCAAGATCATGAAGTGTTTGAAGATCATGAAGAAGACACTTTTTTGCAAAGTTTAAACCCTCAATTCGCCTTCTGCCACCTCATCTAATTCACACCACAGGGAACTGCAGTAATATTGAGGGCCAATGATGGACCAATGATGTACTGAGTTATTGGCCTTAAAAAAGTGGCCAACCAGTGTACATTACTTGTGAATGTTATTTTTCTAATTTTAGACTATTCTATACACAGAATATATGTGAATTTTATTCATGTACTGAATAGCGATGTTGAGTTCCAACGAAGACAACTTTTTCATTCAAGAAATGAATTTATAAATGTATTTGTTGAAACGAACGACTCGGCAGAAGGAATCTCTTCTAATTTCTGTCATTTACAGAACTCACATTCAGTTTCTGTGCTAATACTCACGTTTCCGTTACATAACTCTGTGAAAATAGTTTACGACACCAAGCAATTCAAATATTGCAAGAAAAGTTGTGATCAGATTCTTATTCTAAACTTTTATAGTTCAATGATGTATCACTGCAGTTCTGTACTACATGTTCCCTGAGAATTCTCAGTTTGATAGCAATTCCTAGCAGCTATTTAATTTAAAAAGTTCTCCTCCCAGCTTAAATGTATGCTTAATTTGGGAATGTATAATTTTAATTGACTGAGTAGCTATATTCCAATTTGGGAGTAGTTAACGTTAAGCGTTGATTTGCTGTATTTGTAATTTGTGTAATGAAACTCTCTAAATGTTTAATAAGTGACTAATGTAGTATAACCACCTCCTAATTCCAAGAAAGCGTCCTTTTGAGTGAAAGAATATTCACGTTCTTGCATACATGCTATTTGATGGCTATGTAAATGAGGAGAAATTCTCCAGTCTGTCATCTTCAAATTCAAACCACGTAAAAAGGACAAATACACCTATACCTCGCTATACGGTCGCTCTTTATACGGCATTTCGCTATAACGGCCTTTTTTAATTACGGCACTTTTTCGATTTACGGCCCACAATGTTTCATTATACGGCCACAACTACGGAAAGTGATGATGACAGCATATTAACTCTAAGCCCGTCTGCACACGGAGCAACTCAAAAGAAACTGATAACCGACTCAAATCACAAACCAGTCCGTGATGAGTCGCAACTATGTAATTGAATGGAGCCACGCCACACGGCGCGACTGGTTACAAAACCCGTCCGGAGGGTTTTTTATTTTATTTTATGTTTTTTATTATATGTATACATATGTGCATATGATTTCTTTTATTTCTTGTTTATATGTTTATTTTATTCTGTTTATTACATTGTTTTGTACCTTTGTTTTTATGTAAGCACTTTTTATATAACTAAAAATAACAAAATGCTTTAGGAACTAAAAGTATATTTATGAATAATTGGAACAGATCCAATTACATATTGTATGGGTATGTATCAAAATAATGGATTCGTTATACGGCTTTTCGCTTTACGGCCAACTTTTCCGGAACTTATCTAGGTCGTAAAGTGAGGTATGGGTGTATTTTCCCCAGTTTGTATGATTCATGGCATGCAAAAGGGATCCACCGTCTTGTTACACTGGCCGTGAATTCGTTTACGACCCTCTGCAGGATATAGTAAATAACGTGATTTCCCCACACCGCATACCGTTTTATCCAATCACCCGATTGAAAGAGAGTCCAACTGATTGCTCTTGAAAGAGTTCTCTGAACATGTGACGCGTCATATATGCAACTTAAATAAACTATGATCCCATAATGATCTCGTCAGTTTTTTTTCATATTTATTTATTTATTTATTTATTTATTTATTATTATTATTATTTTCTCAAGGTTATTCGTAATTCCTCAATAACTGTGAGGAATCTTATGCAGGAAGTTCATTTTAATTTTATGCAGGAAGTTCATTTTGTATTGCAAGTTAGATACTTTTCTCGGGATATTAGGAAAATTACACATGGCATGGTAAATATTCTTATGAGAGCTTGTAACATGAAAACTACTCTTAAGAAATTAATGAATGTCATGTTTTGTACTGTACACTTGGATGGGTTCAGGTACACTTTGTATGACATCAACTTTCTACGGAAGAGGTCTAATTAACTTCAGTTGAAATTTCATATCCCAAATATTTAATTTTAGAAGTACCAAAAACATTTTTTGAAACATTGATACATAAATCGCAGTCATTTAACCTTTAAAAACAATGTATATAAGTGCTCCCGGTGTGACTTTTCGTCTGGAGAAGCAATCAGTATGTCGTCTAATAGCAGAATGTAAAATCTAATCCTGAAAACACATGTTTATGAATCGTTGAAAGGTTTGGGCCGCGTGCGTAAACCTAACGTCATGAAAGAGAATTCAAACAGCCCAAAATGGAGTTATAGTTGCCGTTTTAGGAATGTCGGCTTCCTGCATCGGAATTTGTTGATAAGCTCGACTAAATCTACAGATGAAAAAAAATATCTTCTTTCCATGTAGAATAGAACCACAGTAAGTGAGAAATAGTAGCTGACAGCGATCGGAATGGTAATATTGTTAAGGGCCATGTAATCTGTACATGGTCTCCAGTCACTGTAAGGTGAGATGCAAGTGGAACTGGTCAACAACTTTTCGAATATTTATGTAGTTATGTTGTTACAGTATAGCATAGTATAGTAGTATAGCATAATATAGCATAGTATAGCATAGTATAGTATAGCATAGCATAGCATAGTATAGCATAGTATAGTATAGCATAGCATAGCATAGTATAGCATAGTATAGCATAGTAGTATAGATAATAGTATAGTATAGTATAGCTAGTATAGTATAGTATAGTATGAGTAGTATAGTATAGTATACCATAGTATAGTATAGTATAATATAGTATAGTGTATTATAGTATAATATAGTCTAGTACAGTATAGTATAGTATAGTATCGTATAGTATAGTATAGTATAGTATCGTTATAGCACAGTATAGTATAGTAGTATAGATAGTACAGTCGTAGAGCCATAGTATACCATAGAATAGTCTAGATAGTATAGTATAGTATAGTATAGGATAGTTAGTATAGCATAGTATTCGTATATTCTCGTATAGTATAGTATAGTACCGCATAGAATAGCATAGCATAGCATGGTTATGTATAGTTATAGTTATAGTATAGTCTAGTATGCTAGTATAGTACCAAAAAAACTATATATCGTATAGTATAGTATCAGTACAGCATAGAATAGGCATAGAATAAGCATAGTATAGCAATAGTATAGTATAGTATAGTATAGTATAGTATAGTAATTGTGGACCAAGTATCGTCTTGGACATTGCGAATGATACCGGAGGAAGTGGGAATTGGTCGTGAGATGGCCAGCTGATACTGACACAGACTTGGGTAACGAACTCTTGGCTTCCGACTTGTGCCCCCACTTTGACGCCAGAACAAATGTAAATTTGGCTTGACGCCTGTGGCAACTTCTTCGACATGGCGGATCGAAACCCAAATTTCCTGAAAACCATTGTCACGGGTGACGAGACCTGGTGCCTGAAGTACGATCCCGACGGCAAGCGTCAGAATAAGGAGTGACGGGGTCCAGGGTCGACGAAAAGCAAGAAGGTGCGAAGTGAGAAATCCCGCATTAAGACAATACTCGTGGTGTTCTTCGACTCTGAGGGTGTCATCCATAAAGAATTCCTCCCTAAGGGGATCACGTTAAATGCCGCTAAGTACGTGGATATACTGAAATGTCTGCTGCAGCGGATCAATCGGAACGCCCCCAGTACGCCAAAAAAAGGCAACTGGACCTTGCTTCACGACAATGCCCGGTTGCATTCTGCCTTTCTGGTGCATCAGTTCCTGTCCAACAGGCTAGTTGTGGCCCCTGAATCACTCACCCTACTCCACTATTTCTCTCCCCGGACTTTTCTTGATCCCCAAATTGAAATCAGCCCTGAAGGGCCACAAGTTTTCGGACATTCGGACATTCCAATGTAGTGCTACGACCCAGCTGAATGGCATCCCTAAAGACGACTACGCCAGGAGTTTCCAAGAGTTGTAAAGCCGTTCCTAGATGTGCATTACCACCTACAGTTATTACTTCGAAGGACAATAACAACAGTTCCATGTAAGGCAACAATCCATTGTAACTATAGGCACATTCACCGAACTTTCTGGACAAAGGTTGCATATATATATTTATATGTATCTATGAAAATATATATATATATATACCGGGTGGCCATAATTAAACTGACAGTATTCACAGTGTTCTGTAGCGCGAATCTATTTGCGAGAATGACGCAACATTTTGTAGAAGATAAAACAAGACGGGGGACGAAGGATTCGGCAAGAAAAATATAAATTAGTTCCAAAGTCACCGCTAGGGGAATCTTTGGCGCTGTGTAATAAAAAATAGAGTGTTAACCAATGCAAAATTAATACGGAATAAAATTACCTTTTATTATGCACATTTTTCTTATTTAGTTCAAGTGCAATCTGGCAACACTTTTTAAAAAGCGTAAATCTACATAAACACCGATAAAGTCTCGTGATCTGCAATATCACGTACGATGAGCAGAAGAAGAAGTTCTTTATTCAAATTTCACGTTAATCCATTGGCACAGTGCCAGCTTCTTGGGTTTTAAAAGGCAATGTGTTACGTTTCGAATCAATCGGATTGAAAGTTATGTGCAATGTCTCCTTCTTTAGTCGAGCGTGCTTACTGGTCAAAATCTTTTACCTCAACCAGTGCAAACGCGTCAGCAGCTCTTCGTGCTTTTAGAAAGCACAAAAAAAAATGCGTAAGGTAACGGTCCTTGGTCAGTTAATGGGCTAAAAGCAATGGTTGCGACGTTTGAGAAAACAGGTTCTCTGAAGGTCAGTTCAGGCCAGAGGATGAAAACCTGTACCACAGGATTACAATCGAAGCAGTTGCCACGGCGATTGTCGACAGAGGACCAGGACACTATTGCTGCACCCTCTAGCGATCGTGGATTAGCTCGGAATATGGATATGCCTCTACAGTACGGTATGGAAAATCTTACAAAAGCTTATCAACTTCTATCCGTACAAGATCAGCCGTGTACATGAGTTACTGTACCCCGACCATGATAAGCGATTGACTTTTGCTCTCACCTTTCTTGCCAGAATGGAGGTAGATGATGCTTGACCGTGGATATAATCTTATGGGGAGCGAGGCCCACTTTTACCTGCATGGAAGTGTGAAATACCCAGAACTGCCGAATTTGGGATGACAAATCACCACATGCAGTCACAGAAATCCCCTTACACTTCACCAAGGTGACTGTTTAGTGTGGATTCACAGCGGAATTTATCGTAGGTCCATCGTAGCGCCAAATATTCCCCTAGCGGTGACTTTTGGAACTAATTTATTTTTTCGCGGAATCCTTCGTCCCCCGTCTTGTTTAATCTTCCTACAAATGTGGCGTCATTCTCGCAATAGATCGCGCTACAGACACTGTGAGCACTGTCAGTTTAATTATGGCCACCCCTGTATATATATATGCATATATATCATATATATATATATATATATATATTATATATATATATATCTATCTATATATAATATATAATCTATATATATATATATATATATATATATATATTATATTATATATATTCTAATACTATATATATATATATAATATATAATATATATATATTATATCTCATATATATCTATATATATATATATAATTATATATATATAATATATATATATTATATATATATATATAATATACTATATTATATATATATATATATATTATATATATATTATATATATATACTATATATATATATTATATATATATATTATACTATAATCTATATACTATCTATATATATCTATATATATATATATATATATATATATTATATATATATATCTATATATATATATATATATATTATATAATATATATATATATATATATGTATATATATGTATATATATGTATATATATAAACGTATTGATATTTATATGCTATCATGTATTTATAACTATACTAACTATGAGCTAATTCGAACTTGACTTCATGCATTTCGTCCTAATCAAGTAAAAGTGTGTGTTCATAGCAGAGTCAGCTCCAAATTGTATAAGATTGTACATTTTCTGCTTACTTTGTTCCCGGCTGAAAGAAAAAAAACTTTCGCCATCGCTCGAAGCCTCTAATGGAAAAAACATGTTAGATAAAAGTTTTAAGGGATAGGAAACCTTTCCCGATTTTCGAGCAATCGCCTGGCTTTCGTTTCTGCTGCGTTGCTAAAAAGCTCTTGAATTTAAAACTATGTAGTTCTGATATTAGATGAGCGGTTTTTATTTGCATTAGGCTTCATTGGGTAAAACAACTTTAGACTAAACCGTAAATTAACAGGAATATCTGAATGAACAATTTGTGAACGAAAATCGAGTTCAACAGTATTTTATATATATATATATATATATATATACTATATATATCTATAATATATATATATATATATATATAGTATATATATAGTATATATATATATATATATATATATATATATATAATTTATTTATTTATTTATATATTGTATATATATACATTTTTTTTTTCTAATGGCAGATTATGAACAATTACAGCAGGTACTAGGGAAAACAAAAATACGGGGATATAAAACAAATACAGGGGGGAATACAAAACAAATACAGAGCATAAAGAAACAAGAAATTAAAGCTGTAACAAATAGTTCATCAATCTAATTTGTCTCTAGCCACCCAGTAACGCTCAAGGAGAGAAGACTTGCTTAGTGCAGAGCAGTGCAAAAGATGGGCGGAGTCGATATCCTCGCCGGAGCCGCACAGGGTGCAGGCCGGGGAAGGAACAATGTCGAGTCTGAAGAGATGTTTCCGTAGGCAGTCATGTCCGATGGTTAGGCAGAACTCAACAACTGCTTTATGCCTTGGGCCATTACATAATTTCGGGATGGTAGTCGCCCATGTCTTGTGGGCTACCCGATTGGATAGGTCCTCTTGAGCACGGGCTTTGAAAGACTTCTGAACATTATGTTTGATTGTATATATATATATATATATATATATATATATATATATATATATATATGTATGTATATATACCGGTGTTTATCAAAATAATGGAAACACCAATGAATACCATGAAATACTTTATTAGTATGCTGTAGGAACGTTTTTGGCATGTACAGCTCTAATTCGCCTAACAGAATTGTACAAAATATGAATAGTGGTTAAGGGAGTATTATACCACACGTCATGGTGAAATCGTGAGTATTGATATCCACCAAAACCAAGTCAAAGTAGAGTTGGTTTTGGTGGATATCAATACTTGGATATATTCTCTAAAACAAATCACAGTGTTACGCTGATATTGAGGCCACGGAGGTTAAATAACATGTTTGCCTCTGTTTTCATATTCCTCAAACCACAATATGACAGCACTGGCTGTATGGACAGGAGCTTTATCATATTTCGAAACATCCTCTCCAACGGGAAACAATGTTTGCATCATAGGATGAACCTGGTTGGTAAAAAGTTCGACATAGTCCTTCCCAGTGTATCTCCCTTTTAGGATTACAATAGGGCTACTCTGAAAACCATGAGATAGCAGCCCAAACCATATCAGATCCGTCTCCATGATTAATAGTTTTACGATCATATATTTGTTTGTGTGTTTTCCAGCAGTGCGCACGTCCTTTTGTGGGGAATAATGGGACCGATGATTATTCTGACCACACGACATTCTTTCACATATCACTTGACAGGATTTATGCTCGTGGTACCATCGTGGACGATGGTTTGCATTCTCATCTGTTACAAGAGGCTTGGAAATTGTTACTGATTCGTAAATGTTTTGTTTGTGAAGTTCCCTCCTACCTATAATGGATGATACGAGAGCCTGCAGATACTGATCGAGCTCTATGGACAATTTGGTTGCAGTTGTTTTGTTTTTTGCAAGTTGCAATCCGATTTAATACCCGTCCGTCTCTTTCACTCATCTCTCCCATTCTTGCACTATTCTGTTTCGCAGACGATGTTTATCCGTGTATTCTGTATACTGTCATGACATTCGATGCTAACGTTCTAGATACACTGTAAACCCAGGTGGTTGCAGCAAGAATTATTCCCATTTGACGCGCTCCAACAATTTGCCCACTCTGCAAGGTCTGCAAGATTTAACATCTTACGTTATCCCCCCAAAACACCGATGCTCATAGCTTCATTACTGGTAACTGACGGTAGAATAATATATAAACTACACTGCTGGCCACCCAAATTGCAACACCAAGAAAGACAAGAGATATCACAACAAAATTTATTTTGTAGATAACATGTTGACCAAGTATCAAATGATTAAATTTATAGACTTCTGTGAAGTGTGGTTCCTGCCAAAATCAGTAGCCAGAGTAGCCGCCATTGTTGGAGATCACCGCTGCCACACGCCTCGGCATCGATTCAAAGAGACTTTGGATGAGTTCTTGGGGTACAGCAGACCAAGCATCCTCTCTTCACGGTGTCTCCAGACTCGACTGCGACCATCGTGGTGTTGCAGACAGAAGCGTGACTCGTCAGTAATGACAATTTCATTCCATTCTGCCGTCCACATCCTTCTGTCATCGCACCATTGGCGGCGGAGACGTCTGTGGTTCTGCGTCAAGGGTAGACAAAGCAATGGACGTCTTGCGGACAGACCACTCTGCTGTAAACGGCGTCGAATGGTACGCGCAGACACTTGATGATGCGTTACAGACTGCATGTGCTGTGCTATGGTTCGTGATGTGACTGAGCGGTCCGTCACTGCCATGCGCACAATTTGCCTGTCATCACGTGAAGTGGTGCGCTGAGGTGGATGCGATCGAACACGCCGGTCCGTCGTACCCTCCTGTATCCAACGATCACATATCCGCATTACAGTTGTTTGGTTTCGTCCAACACGACTACCGATTTCCCTGAAAGATAATTCACAATCTCGGTAGGCCACTATCCTTCCTCTGTCGAACTCGGATACTTGATCAAAAGATGATTGCTGTTTTCGACGAGGCATAATTGATGGTTTTTTGAAAAAACCACAAGAAAAACACAATTGCCGAACTTGAAATCGTCGAAATCTCCAAGCCTTAAATAGCGCTTTGAAGTGGCGCCACAGGCGCGCGTGACGTGCGTCTGCTTGGAAATTCTAATCATTTGCATATCTTACCTCCGCAAATGCATGTTGTAAATTTCATGTTATTTGCATGTCTCCTTCAGGGTGTTGCATTTACAGTGGCCAGCAGTGTATATTGTATAGAAAATACGGAGGGCCATACTTGTATTTTCAGGAATACGAAGCACTTTCCTTAACACCACTAATATTTATAGGTGTTTCCATTATTTTGATAACCACCTGTATATATGTATATATATATATATATATATATATATATATATATATATATATATAATACAGTTTTCAAGGAAATTTTTCGGGCAAGCACACAAGAGTGTGTGTGTAGTAGTTGTTTTTGTTTCTAATGCCCACTGGGGGGTGGTTCCAGACCACCTTCATACAGGTTTCGGGATAACTAGGGTGGCTCCGGTTTATAATAGCATCAGAAGGGTCGGAGCCCGACATGTCCAGGTGATTCCACAATTTTGACTGAGCATCCAGGGGCATCATCTGGGGAGATCATACCTTCCCCAACTGACCTCATGGAAGGACTTTCCGGTCTACGGATATAACATGCCCCTATCCGGCCGAGATACGAAGGTATTTAACGTCGCATGTTCGGTATCGATTTGAGCACCCTCAGTATCGAAAGCCGATGTGCTACCGAGAGGTTCAAATAAATAAATATATATAAATATATATATATATATATATATATATATATATATATATATATATATATATATATATATATATGTATGTATGTATGTATGTATATATGCACTGAAGAACCAAAGAAACTTGTACAGGCGTGCGTAGGTAAATAATGGATATATGCAATGAATCAGCGTAACGAGATGCGGTCGGCAGCGCCTATATAAGACAACAGTTGTTAGATCGCTTCCTGCTGTTACAATGGCAGTTTATCACAATTTATGGTACTTTGAACTTGGTGTTATAGTCGGTGCATAAGAGATGAGACATATCATCTCCGAGGCAGCGATGCAATTTGGATTTTCGCGCACAACCATATCACGAGTGTACCGTAAAGATCAGGTATCCGATACAGCACCAAATCTCCGACAGCGGTGCGGCCGGAAAAAGGCTTTGAAAGAACGGGTCCGTCGATGGTTGACGAGAATCCTTAAACGATATACACTGAGTGGCCAAATTATTATGATCACCCCCTCAATACAATGTTGGACCACCTTTTGCCCTTAATACTGTATGAATTTTTGGTATGGATTCTATGAGATATTGGTAGGTGGTATGAGGAATTTGAGACCAAATCCGATAAACTGCACTTTCCAATTCCTTAAGATTTGATGGTACTGGATCCAGCTGCCTGATGTGCCGTTCTATCTAATCCCACAAATTCTCGATTGGATCGATATTTGGTGATTGTGCAGGCCAACGAAGCAATGTAAATTCTCCGTCATGCTCTTTGAACCATCTGAGGACAATGTGAGCATTATGACAAGGAGCATTTCCTTGCTGGAAGTATCGATCCCCGGCAGGGTACAACTTTAACATAACAGGATATACTTGATCTGCGATAACACTTAAATACCCTTGGGCATTCAGACGCTGTTTCACAGGAATCAAAGGACCCATACTATGCCAAGAAAACATCCCCCAAATCATAATATTGCCTCCACCAGCTTGAAGTGTTGTGGCATTGCAGTTGGGGCCCATACTTTCATGCTGTTTTCACACCCCGCAATCTGCATGGTATAATTGAAAACGCGATTCATCAGACCACATGACCCTTTTCCAGTCATCTACTGTCCAATCCTTAAGCTCACTTGAGAACTGGAGACATCTGCTCTTGTTTAAGCAGACAGTAGAGATTTTCGAACAGGTCGTAGGCTTCCATAGCCTATACGTTGTAATGTGCTAACAATTCGTTCAGAGACGTTCGCAGTTTCTCCTTGATTAAGGTTCCCGCTATTTGACGTACTGTTGCTCTTCTGTTGGACTGGACAACTCTGGCCTGAAAGGAGACTCAAGTCTCCTTTCAGATCGAGCATTCAGTAGCCTGTGACGACCATAGCCTGAGACCTAGTTTTTTGCCTGGTAGTCCACTCTCTGCAAACATTAATAACTGCAGCTCTCGAACACTTTAAGAGTGCAGACACTTTGCTGATACTGGTTCCGACGCTTGGAGCTCCTGCAATCATCCCTCGTTCAAACTCAGTTAAAGCACGTTTTTTACCCATATCTTCGCAAGTTACACAGTGAAATTGATGGTTCACTTGTCCTGCATTCCCTTTTTATAGCTATTTCGCCCTCTAGCGGCAACACTGTGACGCAATAGCTCATTTGCATAAAACTGTCAGGTGGTCGTAATAAAGTGGCCGCTCAGTGTAGATGTGCAACACTTCCTCAAATTGATGCGGATGTTAGTGGTGGGGCATCAACAAGTATCAGCGTGAGAAGCGTTCAACGGACCGTCATTGATATGGGCTTTCGGAGCTTCAGGCCCATTCGTGTACCATTCTTGAATGAACGGCTGAAAGCTTTACGCCTCGACTGGGCCCGCCAAAACCTCCATTGGATTGATGATGACTGGAAACATGTTGCCTCTTCTGATGACTCTCGTTTCCAATTCTATTGGACAGATGGACGTGCATGGATATGGTGACAACTTCATGAGTCCATGGACCGTACACATCAACAGGGGACTTTTCAAGCTGGTGGAGCCTCTGGGATGGTATGCGGCGTGTGCAGTTGGCGTGATATGGGACCCTTATTACGTCTAGAGGCGACTCTGACAGATGACGGGTACATAAGCTTCTTGTCCGATGATCTACACCCATTCATATCCAGTGTGCATTCCGACGGACTTCACACAGCGGGATTTTGAGCAATTCGAGACGAATAAAAAAATATTTGTTACATGTACACAAATTTTACCTCTCTTCCGAAAAATTAAAAACGTTGAAATCTTCTTCCATACATTTTATAAGGATTTAATCGGCGCTCCTAAAGCGATATCTTTACAGATTCAATTTAAATACACTGGCGGGGGAGTGCATGAAATTAAAATTGTATTATTTCCTAAAATACTCGTACTTTCGATTGTACAAATGAAATTTGGAACATCCACCCGAACAATATGCAAAAGAGATCCTTTCTTTGTTTCCGTACGTCTATGAATGTGTTTATCTTCCCATCCATATATCTTTCTGTCACTCTCTCCCTTCTTCTCTGTGTATAGTGTGCGTGTATGTGTATATATACATAGTGAAACTTCCCTATGACGGTCAGTCATGATTCCGAAAATAAAGAGGAACGTTTTGAGAGGTAGCCGTGGAAAAGGTTTCTTCCCCAACATTGGCTCATATATATATATATATATATATACCGGGTGTCCGAAAAGTATGGCTACACTTTCAAAAATGAATTAAAAATAAACAAAGATTTTCATTTACGGTTTTTTATGTTCCATAAAGAAAAGACTAAAATTTCTGTTTAATGAAATGTAAACTAGATGGCGCTACATATACGTTTTGCAACATTCTGCATGCCGTGCCGAAGGAAGCAAAATACAGCCCTAAAGTAAATGTGTGGTGTGGTTTACTACACGATCGAATTATTGGGCCTTTTTTATTTCCCGAAGAAACTGTCCGCTCTGACAATTACCTTGATATGCTTGAAATTTTCGCGTTTCCTCAAGTAGAGGACTTGCAACCCAATATCATTTTCCAACAGGATGGGGCACCACCACACTGAAGTTTGGAAGTGCGAAAGATTTTAGATGAAAAGTTCCCCGGGGGATGGATGGGAAGAAAAGGTCCAATACCGTGGCGATCTAGATCTCCAGACATAACACCTTTGGACTTCTTCTTACGGGGATACGCGAAAAACATTGTTTACCAATCACCAATTTGTGACACTGATGAACTTAAAAGTAGAATAATAGTACAGCGGCTATTCAGAGTGTTGATCCTGCAATACTTCATAGAACGTGGCGAGAAATCTCGTATAGACTAGATGTGTTGCGTGCGACTAATGGTGCGCACATTGAAACCGTGGAATAAAGCAATGCAAAAAAACTTTGATATTTTCTTTATGGAACATAAAAAAACCATAGGTGAAAATCTTTGTTTGTTTATTTTTAATTCACTTTTGAAAGTGTAGCTATACTTTTCGGACACCCGGTATATATATATATATATACAATATTCAAACACTGAGCATCTTTGTTTTGCCACTTGACCTACGAACGAGGGCTAAATATGTATGTACATATATAAACATGCATATATGTGTGTATATATATGCATATACTAGCTGAATACCCGTACTTCGCTACGGAGTACATTTAAATTAAATACAACGGTCAATGTATGCACTTAATGTCAAAAATATGTATATACGTATATATAAAAAATACAACGATCAATGTATGCAATTGATGTAAAACAACAAAAAAAGTATATTTATAAAAAAATCGAAACGGATATTTTTATAGACAAAATAATGTAGAAGATAATATTCAAATTTAATCTAATAGAACATACTAAAGCATATAGTACTGTTAATATAGTACAGTTTCTGGAACATATCTTTTACCGTATATTAATATTTTTTTGGACAATTTCCAATCGTCGGCCGCATTAGCAAGAAAAATTTTTTTTTGTCTATTTCGTTGTTATGCACGTGACGATGAATGTATTTAAAGTATCATAAAAAAAACACCTGATCAGCATTTAATAAATTAAATTCTAAAAATGAAACTTTAAAAATTCACCAATAATCAGAAAGTGGCGGTAAAGATTCGAAAAAGATTTTATTTTAAAGGAGTTTTTATGATCTTTCTTGTGATACAAATTATATAACCCTCAAATTATTATTTTAAATACAAACTTAAAAAATGTTACTAAAACAGATTAAAAATTTAATTTTAAAAAATCTAAGAATAATTCTTCGAAAATCTTTCTTAGTTCACCCCTACACTATAAGGAGAATCGCCATGCAAAATTCAGCCCTTTAGGTTCAGCGGTTTAGTCTCTGCGTTGTCTGTCAGTCAGTCAGTGAGTCAGTTACGGAACTGTTATATATATATATATATATATATATATATATATATATATATATATATATATATATATATATATATATATATATATATATATAGACTAGCTGAAAACCCGTACTTCGCTATGGAGTACATTCAAATTAAATAGAACGGTCAATGTATGCAATTAATGCCAAAAAAAATATATTTATAAATATATCGTAACGGATATTTTTATAGAGAAAATAATGTAGAAGAAAATATTCAAATTAAATCTAATAGAACATACTAAAGAATATAGTACAGTTTGAGGAACATTTCTTTTACTGTATTTTAATATTTTTTGGATAATGCCCAACTGTCTGCCGCATTAGAAAGGGAAAAAAATATTTTTTATCAATTTATTTCGTTGTTATGCACGTGACGATAAATTAATTTAAAGCATCACGAAAAGAAAAGAAATCACGTGATCAGCATTTAATAATTTAAATTCTAAAAATTAATCTTTAAAAATTCACCAAAAATCAGAAAATGGACGTAAAGATTCGAAAAATATTTCCTTTTAAAGGAATTTTTATGATAATTCTCGTGACATAAATTTTATAACCTTCAAATTATTATTTTAAATGTAAACTTAAAAAAAGTTACAAAAACAGATTAAAAATTTAATTTTAAAAATTCTAAGAAGAATTTTTCAAAAATGTTTCTTAGGGCACCCCTACACTGTATGAAGAATCGACATGCAAAATTTCAGTCCTTTATGTCCAGCGGTTTGGTCTCTGCGTTCTCTGTCAGTCAGTCAGTTACGGAACTCTTATATAGAGAGAGACTATATCGCAAAACCCGAATATCTCCGAATTCATTTGCTTCATAAAGAATCTAAGTACAACACTCAGAAATGGTTAGCGTGCATTCCGTCTAGACGCGAACAAGGAGATTTCTCTTGGGCGAGTAATGAAGGAGAAATCGGATTATTCAACTCTCCTATCCCTTTTGTCTCGGAAAATTCCGAGCTCGCTGTGAGAATATAAGCTTAATATCAGATTCGAGGCAATATATATATCGTATAT
>OU015502.1:47662274-47752274 GCA_907164885.2 Dolomedes plantarius | reverse complement strand
ATGACAAAGCTGTTCAACATGTGGCGATATTTCTCTCCGGTAACAGAACAGGTTTCCGGTCCTGTCGGGGTAATGTTCTCATAGAAGAATGGACCTACGATAAATTCCGCTGTGAACCCACACCAAACAGTTACCTTTGGTGAATGTAAGGGAATTTCTGTGACTGCATGTGGTGATTTGTCATCTCAAATTCGGCAGTTCTGGGTATTTACAGTTCCATGCAGGTAAAAGTGGGCCTCGTCTCCCCATAAGATTTTCCACGGCCAAGCATCATCCACCTCCATTCTGGCAAGAAAGGTGAGAGCAAAAGTCAATCGCTTATCATGGTCGGGGTACAGTAACTCCTGTACACGGCTGATCTTGTACGGATAGAAGTTGATAATCTTTCGTAAGATTTTCCATACCGTACTGTAAGGCATATCCATATTCCGAGCTAATCCACGAGCGCTAGAGGTGGCAGCAATATTGTCTGGTCCTCTGTCGATAATCGCCGTGGCAACTGCTTCGATTGTATCCTGTGGTACAGGTTTTCGTCCTCTGCCTGACTGAACCTTCAGAGAACCTGTTTTCTCAAACGTCACAACCATTGCTTTTAGCCCATTAACTGACACAGGACCGTTACCTTTACGCATTTTTTGTGCGTTCTAAAAGCACGAAGAGCGGCTGACGCGTTGCACTGGTTGAGGTAAAAGAATTTGACCAGTAACGTACGCTCGACTAAAGAAGGAGACATTGCACATAAACTTTCAATCCGATTGATTCGAAACGTAACACATTGCCTTTTAAAACCCAAGCAGCTGGCACTGTGCCAATGGATGTAACGTGAAATTTGAATAAAGAACTTCTTCTGCTCAGCGTACGTAATATTGCAGATCACGAAACTTTATCGGTGTTTATGTAGATTTTACGCTTTTTTAAAAGTGTTGCCATATTGCACTTGAACTAAATAAGAAAATGTGCATAATAAAAGGTAATTTTATTCCGTATTAATTTGCATTTGTTAACACTCTATTTTCTATTACACAGCGCCAAATATTCCCCTAGCGGTGACTTTTGGAACTAATTTATTTTTTCGCGGAATCCTTCGTCCCCCGTCTTGTTTAATCTTCCTACAAAATGTGGCGTCATTCTCGCAAATAGATCGCTCTACAGAACACTGTGAGCACTGTCAGTTTAATTATGGCCACCCGGTATATTCCCCCACCATTACGAAATTACAAAGACCGGAGTTACAATTATAGAACGAAACCAATTAAACATTGTTTTGTGTGTTCATCCACCGAACATTTGGAGAAAAGCTGTTCGGAACAACCTCAAGAGTTTATGAGCCAGCAGATTAAAAAACCGTATAGCAAATCAAACGAAGAAAGCGCTATAATAGCAGAAATCGTATCCCCATATTTGGCTCCTAAACCAGATATTCAAGCTTTGAAAGATGTAAGCATTTTAATCGGTGGTAAAAAGATTCCCGCTGTATTAGACAGTGCTACACAGATCACCGTGTTGAAAGATAAACATATTCCGCTTAGTAACGAAGCATCACAGGGTAAAATTGTTTTGATGTCCGCGTTTAACGAAAGAGTAGAGGCTAAGTTACATTCTATACAGATTGCACTGGCTGATGAAACCTGCAGCCAGATGACGTATCCAATATCAATAATAGCGGCCTCCACGGAGAAACTGGCTGCAGAATGCCTGCTACCCCCATATGTATATGAGCTTCTGAGAACCGAAAACACGATTACGGAGAGGGATACTGAGGCCGATGAAATTTATGGGTGGAAGAGGGTTGAATGTCAAACGGGGAATGGGTCCCAAAAAGAGCAGGGAGAAACAGCGCCGGCTATTAACCCCGTCGGGGAAAGTTCGAATGCCAAAGATAAGCTGAATATTTATGTGGTGGAAAGTGAGACCAAGAAAACAGACACAAATAAAGAAGAATATGAAGCGGGGACTAAAAAAGGTGATATGGAGACTCAACTTTCGGAAGCTGCGAAATTGAAATTAGAACAAATTAAATGTGAAACTCTCCAGAAAGTAAGAAAAGATGTAAAATGTGGAAAAGGAAATTATTTTATGGTTGACGATTTGATTTATCACAAAGATAAGGTCATAGGAGAAGCTGTTTCGCAGTTAGTGTTGCCAAAGGGGAGACGTTTGCAAGTATTAAAATTAGCACACGAATCTATATCCGGAAACCATATGGGCTTAAAGAAGACGAAAGAAAGAATCAGATTAAGCTTCTTTTGGCCAAACATGACTCAAGACATTGCAGATTTCATAAAAACTTGTGAGAACTGTCAGTTAAGAAAACCGGAGAGGGCCAGTGATAAAATTCCTATCTCACCCGTGGTAAGGCCAAATTTACCCTTTAAGGTAGCCAATGTAGACATAATTGGGCCTATAGAACCACCATCTGCTCGAAAGCATAAATATATTCTATGTTTACAGGACCAGCATTCAAGGTGGCCGGAAGCAGTGCCATTACGGTCTATAACTGCGAAAGCAACGTGTGATGCTTTATTAGAGATATTTTCTAGAACAGGAATTCCTAATGTTGTGGCCAGTGATCAGGGCACCAACTTTATATCTCAGTTGACCCAGGAATTTCTTAAACGTTTGGGCTCGCATCCTAGATTTTCCACGCCTGGATACGCGGCTAGTAATGGACTGGTTGAGCGGTATAACCAAGTTATCAAAAACATGATGCATCACATAATTAGAAGCAACCCATCGAATTGGGATAAGCATATACCCTTTTTGTTATTTGCCTACAGAGAAGTACCCAACTGCACGACAGGGGTTTCTCCATTTAAATTGATGTATGGAAGAGAAGCCCATGGTCCGTTAGCAGTATTGAAATCGAGTTGGGCAGGGGAGATACCCATTCCTTTAGGACTAAATAAAACTGTTGCAGAATATTTGCAAGACCTAAAAATTAACTTAGAAAAAGCAGCTGAGCATGCTTCCTTTTCTGCAGCTGACAAACAGAAAGCTTACGCAAATTATTTTAATCGACGTGCACGGATGAAAGAATTTAGTATTGGGGAACAGGTGTATCTTTTAATTCCTGACTCTGCAAACAAATTATACGCTAGGTGGACAGGACCAGGCAAGATTATTGAAAGGTGTAATCTACATTCTTATAAAGTAAAACTTGCGGATGGGAAAGTAAGGCATGTGCATGTGAACAAAATAAGGCAGTACCATCCCAGAGTTCAAGCTGTAGGTGTAGTATTTGAAAATGAGGAAGAATTTGGAGAAATCCATCCAACACCTAATTCGTCTAATGTAAATATTGAAGATATTTTAAAACAGTTTGAATGCGCACATTTAAATAAAACCCAGGTTGGAGAATTGTTGACTTTACTGAGTAAACATCACATGTTGTTTACGGGAAATGTGAAAATTGCGAAAGTGGGAGCACATAAAATTCGTTTGAAACCGAACGAAGAAAGGAAGAAACCTTTTGTATATAGAATTCCAGAATCACTAAAGACGAAGGTAGATGAGCAAGTTAAAGAGCTCTTAGATTTGATTGAAGAAAGCGATGATGAGATAGCATACCCAGTTGTGTGTGTTAACAAAAAGGATGGAGGAATGCGGTTATGTGTCGATTTTAGAGCCTTGAATATAGCAACGATAACAGATGATTTTCCCATGGAAGAGACAGCCGAGTTAATTAATTATATTGGTAAAGCCAACGTGATAACGACGTTAGATTTATTAAAGGGATATTGGGCCATTCCGATGGACCCAGAAAGTAAATAATTGACAGCATTCAAGACCCATAGACAGCAATACAGATTTAAAGTCATGAGTTTCGGATTGAAGAACGCATCTGCGACTTTTCAGAGAGTTATGAATATAGCTCTTTTCTCATACCGAGACTTTGCTAGAGCATATATCGATGACATTGCGATTTTCTCTAAGGACTGGAAAACTCACTTGATGCATTTAGATTCTGTGCTTGCTAAACTTAGAGAGTTAAATCTTACGGTGAATGTAAAAAAATGTGCTTTCGCTAGACCCGAAATCAAATACTTAGGTCATATAATTGTATCAGGCAAACACAGAACAGATCCGGATAAAGTTAAAGCCATAGAACAATTGCCTAGACCCAAGACAAAGAAAGAACTCCGTAGTTTTCTGGGACTATGTAATTACTACCGTGAGTACATTCCTAACTATGCAGAGTTAGCCTTCCCACTTACGGAATTAACGAAGAAGAAGGTTCCTGACATTATACCTTGGTCAGATGCACACGAGTCTTCTTTTCATAAACTGAAGACTGCATTGATGAATGCTCCTTCGCTCTTCACGCCTATTCTTGGAAGACCGTTCATCATCTACTCAGATGCCTCGCAGGTTGGGATAGCGGCTTGTTTAGCGCAGAAGTTTGAAGAAAGAATTTATCCCATTTCTTATGCAAGCCAAAAATTAACCCAAGCCCAACAAAATTGGTCAACGATCGAACGTGAAGCATTTGCGATCGTTTGGAGTCTCAAGAAATTTGAAACGTGGATATTTGGAGCAGAGATCGAATTTTATACAGATCATAATCCCTTACCTTTTTTAACAAGGTGTGCTCCACAATCCTCCAGGCTAAAGCGCTGGGTTTTTGCACTACAAAAGTATAATATAACTGTGAAACTTTGTCCAGGGGCAAAGATGCCTAACGCGGATGCCTTATCCCGTTTATTTTGATATCAATAGTTAAAGGACTCTGAAACTAAGTGACTCACAAACTTTAGTGAAGTGCACTATAACTAACTATTGTGTTCCCAAAACATTTCTACGTGTCATTGAAAAATTCTTTATAATACTAACCTTCTAATTTCTTAGTGTTTTACAGGATCCCTGTAAAGAAATTGTGTGTGATGTCTTCTGTACGTCTGTCGAATTCCCGTAGTAGTATGTTATTTTTGTTTACTAGAAAAATTTGTGAGTAAGTGCTGAATCAGTATTTTTCATACTTATAATTAATTTTCTTTTAAGGTGTTATATAAGTGTTTAAGTGGTATTTTATTAATTTGAATGTTAGAAATTAGGTCAAACATTACTAATTGTCAGATTAGTGTTTGTTGTGTTTGAACCCCCAACACTTATCTTGTGTGGGGGGTGTAGTGTAATGTTTGTAAGAGTGCCGTACCCCGTGATCCCCCCCCTGTCACCAATCAGAGGGATTGGCTGTGGGGGCGTTGAACCCTAGGGTTTGAAGGGATCGTCGGGAGAAATCAGTAGGAGACGTGGGGGTTTGGTAAGATGCAATAGGCTTGCCTACCTCGTGCTCAGAGTACTCGTTGTAATATTTTGTTAAATTGTTAATAAATGTTTGTGTCGTTTAGACGACTAGTTTTATCTACCTCACTGTCCCTATGCCAGAGAAAGAACCTCGGTGTCGTGTGATTACAGCACAATCGTGTAGGAAAAAACATTGCCATTAGTCTTATGCAAGATGCCACGAAGTGTATAGTTATCTGATTTCAAGAAAAGTATAATCGTCGGGTATAACAGAAATGGCTCATCCTCAACGGACATATCTAACGAGATGAGTTACCCAAAATCGATAGCGTCCTATGTGATTCAGAAGTAGAAGGTGAGCGGTGATTCTCAGAATGGGCCTCGAGTCGCCAGACACACGAAACTGGAAGATAGAGACCGATGGGTGCTGACTAGAGAAATTCAGAAGAACTGCACCCAACCGATGGCCCACATACTTGAGGAATTTCAACAGGCATCGGGGAGAGCTGTTTCGATGAATACCATCCGTAAGGAAGCACATCTGCTTGGTTTCCATGGTCGTACTGCCATGAAAATGCCATGGTCGTACTGCCATTTGATCACAAAGTCCAACCGCGATGCTCGGTTATTGTGGTGCAAAGCACGTCGAAAGTGGACCGTAGATCAGAGGAGACTAGTTCTCTGGAGCGGCGAATTACGGTTCACCCTCTACCTATCGGATGAAAGATCTGG
Source organism: Dolomedes plantarius (assembly GCA_907164885.2). Taxonomy (NCBI): domain Eukaryota; kingdom Metazoa; phylum Arthropoda; class Arachnida; order Araneae; family Dolomedidae; genus Dolomedes; species Dolomedes plantarius. Next base: position 47,746,298 of record OU015502.1, on the reverse strand, counting down.
GTCTAGCGTCTGCCTGGAGAACGCCTCCTGCCAGAATGCATTGTGCCCACAGTTCATCGGAGGTGGTATTATGGTCTGGTGGGGTTTCTCCTGGTATGGACTGGGACCCTTCGTCCCAGTTCATGGGGAGCTCAACGCCGACGCCTACTGCAATATTCTGGATGACAGTGGGCTTCCTACGTATTGGCTGTTATACGGGTTGGACCCATGTTACTTTCAGGAAGACAATGCCAGCTGTCGTATTACGAGTTCCACCATGGATTGGTATGGTGACAATGGAGGTAACCGAATGGACTGTCCTGCCCAGAGCCCAGACCTGGACCGTATCGAGAATCTCTGGGACGAGTTGGATCGCCGAACTAAGGGGTGCAACAACTGTCGAAAATCGGAGAAGGCACTTACATATCTTCTCCAAGCCGAGTGAAAGAAATTGGCATAAGCCGTCATGCAAGGACTTTCGTAAATCTCTCCCCGTATGGTTGAGGTTGTAACTGCCTCTAGTGGAGGCAATTACAGCCTCAACCAACTATTGAATTACAGCTATGGATTACTGCTCTATGAAATACAACTATGAATTACAGCTATGAATTACAGCCCTATGAATTACAACTAGGAATTACAACTAGGAATTACAGCTCTACCAACTATTGAATATGAATAAAATTTGTTTATATTTTTTATAACAGGTGCCAGGTGTCGAAATACTTATCGGTAGATAGTATATATATATATATATATATATATATATATATATATATATATATATATATATATATATATATATATATATATATATATATATATATATATATATATATATATATATGTATGCAGGTATGTATGTATGTATGTATGTGTTTGTATTGCTAATTTTCACGCTATTCATCTTTTCTTCGGCAAAAAATTACTCCTAATCAATATGTCATGCATTAACAAGATATACCAAAGCATTCGAGATACATTGAAAACACATGCGGAGAGCTTTCTTTAAACAATTATGGGTTCAATGGATATAAATAAAGCCTGGGTTCCTTCCCTACATACATAACGCAGAAATGATTATTACATTATCTAAAACTCTTAACAATGGCAAGAAATGAATACCTACTTTAGCCGGCGCCCCATTACTCACATCTGTCAAACATTCCAGGAGATAATGCAAAAGAAGAACAATTCAACTCGCCATTTGCAAAACTAAGTCCCTCTATTGCCGTGAAATAGATTAACAAATGAATTCCGGAAGCGTGTTCCCGAACGCAGATTCATAAACAAGGTCGCTTTGCGTGAACGAATTCCTGACGGATGCATAAATATACTCGCAGCTGGATACAAAGTTGGTAATGAAATTGAGATGTTTGTGAAGATCCGGGTCAGTTTCATTTTGTTAGAATTCCCTTGTGTGTGTGTATGTATATATATATATATATATATACAGTGGACGCTCGTTAATTCGAACTCGGTTAATTCGAACTTTCGGTTAATTCAAACTAATCCAAAGGCCCCAAAAAACTTGTATTGGAGTTAATGTTAAAAATATCTGATTAATTCGAACTAAATTTTTATCACTTCGGTTAATTCTAACTAAAAATTTGACAAAAAAAATTCTTTTTCCGCGTTTAATGGATAAAATGCACACTGTATTTATTATTTTGTGTGTCAAAATTTCTTTTCTGTGTAAAGAGGAACATGCCTGCATTCCTAGACTATTGCATGTCCGCTAAACGTTAGTAGCTATTGTCCTTCTTATTATTGCCAAACGGAAAAAGCAATTTTCCTTTATTTGGATCCATTTTCTTAGAATTTCAGAAAAACTAGTCTTTACTACAGATTCTAGGGAGCTGCGTTAGTTATAACTGCAGTGACTATGACTATGGAATTAAAAAAAATGCCTTGTCAACTGATTTGAAAAACAAGGAGTCAATTTTAGATTCATGGGAAAAATCAAAATTTGCTACAGGAAGGAAACGCATGGGAAATGCGTCCCAAGAAGTTCTAGAAAAAGCTCTACTGCTATGGTTCCAGGATGTTAGATCTCGAAATTTTCCGATAAATGGACCCCTAGTGCTGACGAAGGCTGATGAATTGGCAAGTCGAATGGGTATTGAAGATTTTAAATAGAGTGATGGATGGCTTTCTCGATTTAAGTCAAGGCAAAATATTTCTTATCAAACTGTATGTGGCCAAAGCTCTGATGTAAACGAAGACGTATGCACTAATATATATATATATATATATGTATATGTATATATATATATATATATATATATATATATATATATATATATATATATATATATATATATATATATATATATATATATATATATATATATATATATATATATATATATATATATATATATATATATATATATATATATCTCCGGTGGCGTAGTGTTTAAAAGCGTCAAGCTGCCATCCCGCAGGTCCAGGGTTCGACCCTGCGGCTGGGCAAGGTCAACTCAGCCTTACATCCCTTGAGTGGGTCGATAAAATGAGGACCAAGCATGCTTGGTAACTGAACTCTGGGGGTCCCACGTCAGGTTGACCACCTGACTGAGACATATGCTGTATGGCGCCCCAAGGTCAAGAAAGCGGAGATAGCTACCGCCGGCCCTTGTCCACATCGGACTGTAGCGCCATGAGTTTAGATAATATATATATATATTTAAGGTGGTAAAGGAATTGAGATGTTTGTAAAGATTCGTCAGTTTTGTCTGGGAGAATTCCCTTCTGGCGTTAAACGGCGAGTGAATTTTCTTTAGCAATAAAATTGATACTTAAAACATAATTAGTTAAAAGTTATTGTGTGTGTGTATATATACACAGTTCTAAATAACTATGCTCTCGATTATCCATATGCAGATTATAAGGGTTAACGAATTATCCTTGCAGGAAAATAAATCTCAAATGTCTATCCAATATAATACCTAGACATTTGAGATTTTTTATCCTGCAAGGATAATCCGTTAACCGTATAATCTGCCTGCGGATAATCGAGAGTATACACTGTTCACACAGTGTACCGAAGTCTGTGGGTTCGAATCCCACTGTTGGCATGGACGTTTGTAGCCGTTCGGATTCGGCTTTAAGCAATAGGTCCCGGTCTAATTAGCACCCGTATAGCAAAAAATGACCGTAGCGCTCCCTAGCATTCGCAAATTATAATACCTCTTCAGTTATGGAAAACTGCATTAATATTTCTACCCAAATAACAGTATAGAACAGTGGTTCCCAACCTTTTTCAGCTGGCTACCCACCTTTCCTTATCGGAATACCTCCACGGTCCATCGGTCTATGGTGGGGTAAAAAACCTTATTTGTATTGTATCCCTTCCTTATGTATATATAATTTACCATCAAATATTGCAAATATATATATATATTATATATGCTTTTTTGAAGATACAAATTGATTATTGATAAACAATTTGTGTTCTGATTTGAAAATAGTTGACAAAATATAAGCACTTTGCAGCAAAACGGTTATTTATTGAACGATAGATGTATGTTTGCAATATATGCAACAAGTGGTTTCATACTCACTAACAAGTGTTCCTAGGTGAAGATAAAAACTACAATTATAAAAGTACACAATGAGCATTTTAATTTTTCAGGCAAAAAAAAACATACAACTTTGATAAAATCACAGTTAAGAAAATTGTTATCACAATCTATCAATAAGTAAAATTTCTGTTTTTAAGTAAGTTTCGACTTTTCTTATCTTTTCTGATGGTTTATTCGATGGTTTCTGATAGTTTTAGGATCGAGTTGCGACCCACCTGTAACCCTTCCGCGACCCACCGGTTGGGAACCTCTGGTATAGAAAATACAACATTTTGAAAACAACAGTTATCTGTTTGTTGAGAATATATCTATTGGATAAAGGGTGCGAAACTGTACTAAAATAACGCTTCTTTCGTTTCCAGAGATTATGAATATCATACTGTATTACGAAAATTTCTAGGGATACCAAAAAAAAAGCATATGAAACATCCGGTAAGACTAAAAATTACTGATTGCAAACATAAATTCAATTAATAATAGAGGAAAACAAGAGTTGTATTATATTTTGTAAATACAATAAAATGATATAATAACCGAATTATGCGTGTTTTTCCATGATTCGTACTACTCCTGCCCTCCATGAACCCGGATAGTAATCGGGAATTCTTGTTCTTGTTCCTAATGCCGCCTGTCCGGAAGTATTCCAGACCAAGTCGATATAGGCTGGTGGGATAACGGGTGCGGTTCCGGTTTATAATGGCCCCACAAGGTCGGAGTACGATGCCACATCAATTTTGATCGAGTTTATGTATGTGTGTCAATATGTATGTTTGTATATTTTACACACACACACACACACACATATATATATATATATATATATATATATATATATATATATATATATATATATATATATATATATATATATATATATATATATATATATATATACATATATATATATATATATATATATATATATATATATATATATATATATATATATATATATATATACATATATATATACATAATATATATATAATATATATATATATATTCATATATACATATATATATATATATATACACATATATAAAATATATATATATATATATATATATATATATATATATATATATATATATATATATATATATATATATATATATATATATACATATATATACATATATATAAATATACATGTATATATATACATATATATATATACATATATCTATATACAGTGGACGCTCGTTAATTCGAACTCGAAGGTTCTCAGAAAAAAGTTCGAATTATCCGAAGTTCGAATTATCCGATGTTAAGAGAAAATATATAACCTTAAATGTGTATCACTGAAGAAGAAACTCTCCTAGTATGTATAACCCCAGAAAATATATTATACTATGTTATCTAAAGTTAAACATATTAAAAAGCAATACAGACTTACATTAATCATAAAATGAAGCAGAAGATATGCAGTATAAAGTAAACTTTTATTAAAAATATGAATTACACTTTGGGGGAAAAACTGTAAAATGGATGTTTGGTTCTGTTTATGATACCTACATTGTTCAGCCAGCTTCTCGATTTGAAGTAAACATTTCAATTCATTTTCAGAGGAAGGTTCCATCTGAATAAATGCTTTCAGAGTTTTAAGAGTCCATTATGGCTTTTTCCATTATGGCCGCATTAAAAATATCTTTCGGCAGGTAAGTAGAGAAAAGCCCTGGCAGTTTCCTACCGAAATGCATACGTCTTCGTTTACATCAGAGCTTTGACCACATACAGTTTGATAAGAAATATTTTGCCTTGACTTAAATCGAGAAAGCCATCCATCACTGCATTTAAAATCTTCAATACCCATTCGACTTGCCAATTCATCAGCCTTCGTCAGCACTAGGGGTCCATTTATCGAAAATTTCGAGATCTAACATCCTGGAACCATAGCAGTAGAGCTTTTTCAAAGATCTTCTTGGGACGCATTTTTCATGCGTTTCCTTCCTCTAGCAAATTTTGATTTTTCCCATGAATCTAAAATTGACTCCTTGTTTTTCAAATTAGTTGACAAGGCATTTTTTTAATTCTATAGTCAGCTTCTAACTTTGTTTTACATTCGCCATTCTCTACTCTCTTTAAAATTTCTACCTTTGTCTTCAAAGTTAGGGTTTTGTACTTTCCACGTGTAGACATCCTGAATTTTTACACGTTCACACCACACAATGAGGAAGAAAAACTAGACCACATTAACTTGTCTGCACTGCAGTTATAACTGACGCAGCTCCCTAGAATCTATAGTAAAGACTAGTTTTTTCTGAAATTCTAAGAAAATCGATCCGAATAAAGGAAAATTGCTTTTTCCGTTTAGCACTAATAAGAAGGACAATAGCTACTAACGTTTAGCGGACATGCAATAGTCTAGGAATGCAGGCATGGGCCTCTTTACACAGAAAAGAAATTTTGACACACGAAATAATAAATACAGTGTGTATTTTCTCTATTTAACGAGGAAAAAGAATTTTTTTTGTCAAATTTTTAGTTCGAATTAACCGAAGTGATAAAAATTTAGTTCGAATTAATGAGATATTTTTAACATTAACTCCAATACAAGTTTTTTGGTGCCTTTGGATTAGTTCGAATTAACCGAAAGTTCGAATTAACCGAGTTCGAATTAACGAGCGTCCACTGTATATATACATATATATATATATATATACAATGAACATAAGCAAAAGAAATCGAGGTATCTGAAAACAAGTACGAATGAGACGAAAAAATAAATGCAGAGAAAAAAATTATGTTACTAATTGTAATTAAATTCATTAATATAACAAAACGTTAAAAATGTATTTCTGTGTACCAGTCATTTTGCTGGGTTCCCGTATAGGTAGGTTTATCAATCTTTGTTCAGAAATTTAGTTTTTTAATTCTGAGACTGTGCATATTGTACATTTGTGTGACCTTATCTGATGGCTGTGAATTATTCTCTTTCGAGAACTGTCCTCATGTCAGGGTCCGTGTCGCCATCTGTTGAGTCAACATTCAACTAGATAATGCCCATTTATATTCATTGCGCTTCTTTTATAGATCTTTATAAATATATATTTTAAAAACCTCCATTCATTTATACAATTAGACACATATATATATTTATACGTGTATATGCATACATATATATATTCTTTGTTATAATATCAGAGAATATTAAATATTAAATTCAATCATACTATAGCAAAGAGAAAAAAAGGACATCTATCTATCTAGTTATCTATACAATAAAACATTACTATGGCGGGTAGTCATGGATCTTTAAAAAAGGGGGCCGTTTTCAGGGGTGGCCGGCTAGAGAAGTTTCACTGTAGATATACACAGAGAGAGAGAGAGACATCAAACAACTAGAGGTAGGACATATTCGATCTAATGATCGTCTTTAATAATATGTGCCGAATTACAGTGTGGTACATATTATGAATGATATACATTATTGAATATATACCAACATACATACATACATATATATATATATATATATATATATATATATATATATATATATATATATATATATATATATATATATATATGTATGTATGTATGTATATATATATACATATATATATACATATATATATATATATATATATATATATATATATATATATATATATATATATATATATATATATATATATATATATATATATATATATATATATATATAATATTAAAAACTAGTAATTTCTTAATTCAACAATCTTAACATTTAAAAACTATTAATTCCTCACTTTACTATTCCAAATTACAAACCCTTTTTTAATTCCTTGAAACAGGTAATTCCCTTTGGGCATTCGCGTTAAATTCCATTTTAAAATCTAACATTATTCTAAATTCCCTTGGGCGTACGAGCTAACTTTCGTTTTCAAATCTAAGTCCTAAAAGGCCTCTAGTGGAAAAGATTAAATGGCTGCCTGTTTAAATGAAAAAGAAACTAGCGTGGCGTGGGCAGAAAATTAAACGCTGTAGCGCATTTGTCACGCCTTTTCTTAACTTTTAACCAATTAAACCCTACTACGATCACATGACGAGATGAGGTTATATAAGGTTTGGGATCATGTACATGTGGGCTTTTTTCATTTTGTAACTGATTTGAATAGACGTAATAAAGTCTTTTCCGTAAGAAGCCGAGTACGTCGTTTTGCTATGAAGTGAACTGTAATATTAATATCTTCTTCTCACCGTGACATGGGAGATTTCGATATCTATTGGGCCAGTGTCAGTCTCCCATGTTACATAAGTCGGCGAGGACTCGAATCTCTGTCGGGAAACACCCAAGGATTTTCCAAGTTTTTGTTTCTTTCTTCTAACGACGAGGATTCTTCAACTGACGGAGGAGGTTCGCTTGTTTTTTTGTCTTCTTTCTTCTAACGGCGAGGATTCTTCAACTATCGGCGTCGAGGCGTGCGATGCTGGGGCGAAAGTGTTTCTCTCCTTTTTTTTTCTTCTCTCAACGAGAGTAATGATAGTGAAAGGGAATCCCTCTCAGTTTTCATAAATACAATCCCTTGGCACACTACATTCTGTACCTGATTCAATATTCTGATGACTCCAGCACGATAAAAAAAAAAATTTTTTTTTTGGTTTCATATAAGATTACTATGATGGAATTTTTCAATGGCGACTGAAACAACCTTGGCTCTACGGACTCGTAAAATTTGTGCATGGATTCTTCTGCCAAAACGTCATCGTAAGGATTTTGCTGCAGCACGATGTTTTTCAAGCTCATTTTCCCAAATTTTCGTGAAATATAATTAAACTGTCTTCATTCGTGCAACCGTATGCAGAGTTGGGACAACATTCCTGTGAATTTTAGTCGGTTTTTTTTCTTCTTCTCTTCTCTCTCCAATGCACACAGGAGTGCATTCATTACGGACTGTGACTGGAACTGGATATTTCTACTACTACACGACCACTCTACAAGTTTTCTGTGTCTTCTAAAAAGTGCGTAATCCCCACCATTCAAAAATCATCGAGGTGTTCTTGTGTGTGAATTTAATTAAGCCGGTATGCAAGCCCTAGCGCTGTACCGTGAATAAATAAAAATAAAAATTTGTGCGACCGAGAATTTTACAATAACAAGACAAGCATCACAGGACCAGGTTGTATGTCTCCCATCATAAACTTTTTAAAATTGTGTAGTAAACTATGATTATATGATATTGTATTCTTGTTTTAAATTGAAATATAATTGTGATATTGTGTTAAACTTATAAGATGGAAGATAAATCTATAAAGACAGAATTTCAGGGGGAAGATAAAATTGAGACAGAAGGCAAGGACGATTTTCAACTTGAATATGTAGAGAGGGAATTCAGGGATTTTATTCCTTTTGACCCAGAGGGGGGGATGAAATTACAAAAATGGCTTGCCTATATTGAGCAGAAATTTTCCCAAGCAAATGTTCCAAATGAACAAAAAATAAAAAGTATTTCAAAATTTCTCAGGGGAAAGGCTCTAACCGTTTTTGTAAACAATTGTTTAGACATTCAAGATTGGACAGAATTAAAAGACACTTTGCAAGAATTATTCTTTGAGGCAGATAGCGTGGAATTCTCTGAATTTTCCAATTTGAAATTTGAATATAATGATGACTTAACTAAATATTTTCATAAAAAAATTGATGTAGGAAAGAGATTGGGGTTATCACAGAAATTAATACTAGAAGGCCTAACACAAGGCCTAAATGCTCAAATGAGAATGACCATAGCTGCAAATCCTCCTCAAACCACAACAGAATGGATAGTGTTGGCTAATAAGCTAAACAAAATAAATAATGAAGAAAACAAAACTAATCAAGGGGATCGGGATAACTTTTTTAACACTAGATTTGAAAATAGGAACCAATTACGACAGAATTATTACAACCAACCTCAAGTTAGGATGAATTATAGCCCACCTCACCAATTTAGACAAAATTACTCTTCCCAGCCTCAATTTAGACCTAATAATAATCAACAAACTCAGTTTAGACCTAATTATAGTCAGCAGCAACAATTCAGACAATGGCAACCCAGAGATCAAAGGTTGAATAGAAATTTTGCACCCAATCCCAATAACCAAATTAATCACCACCAACAATATGCAGACTTACCATCTAGACCCTGTCGAAAATGTTCTAACTTTGGCATAAGTAATGCTTATCATTGGGAACAAACTTGCTCTATTAATGAGAGATTTAATAAGATGTCGGTGTCAGACAATAAACATCATTATGAGGAATCTGAATTTGAAAGAGATCAGGTGCCAGGATGACAATTACTGTCATTAAGGGGAAACATTATCAGAAATAATAGGGTTGACAAAACAAAAAGACTATATGAAAATGAGAAACAGAATTTTTTAAATTGTGTGATTGACACTGCTTCGACTATTAGTCTGATATCACAAAAACTGGTCAAGCAATGTCAACTGACATGCTATTCAAGCTCTCCAATTAAGGTCAGGCAAGCTGAGGGTGAAATCTTAATTACAACTAAATGTGTATTAACTTTGAGAATAGGGAAAATAATTAGAAACATTTCTGCATATGTTTTGGACAATGACTTGCCTTATCTTATTCTGGGACTTCCTGAGTGTAAAGAGTTTAAATTAGTAATTGATTGTAACCAATTGTGTGTGTATCAAAATAGAATTGCTTTGAAAATGGTTAATATTTGTGATATAAGTAAAATTTCATTACACCTACAAAATAAATGTGATAATAAGCATGTGGATAATAATAGTAATGGTCATGAAATTGAAGTTTCTGATATGTTTAACCCTTATGAAGAAAATTCGCAGAAAGAAAATGATATTTTCTGTATTGATTATGATGTAAATGACAATTTTAATGAAAGCTCTGGTGAAATCAAAGCAGAAAGTAATCCAAATTATGAAAATGTTGACATTAATGATCAAATCAAAAATTTAGATGTTGATAGGGAATTAAAGAATTTATTGCACAAAAATAATAGACTGTTTTCAACTAACAAATATGACATAGGCAAAATAAGGATGGAACCCCAAAGAATAATCCTAAATTCTGATTTACCAGTGAGTCTAAGAGCATACAGGACTTCGCCAACTGAGGAAAAAGAGATCAGGACCCAAATTAAAAATTTGTTAGAAGCAGGAATCATAAAAGAATCACATAGTTCATACTCAAGTCCTGTGACTTTGGCAAGAAAGCGAAATGAGGGAAAAACTAGACTTTGTATTGATTTCAGAAAATTAAATTTAATTACTAAGACAGATGCAGAACCCTTACCCAGAATTGATGATATTCTAGATAAATTAAGCAGAGCTAATTACTTTTCAACTTTAGACCTTACCTCAGGGTATTGGCATGTACCCGTCCACCCAAAAGATACTGAGAAATTGGCATTTGCCACTACTTTTGGCTTATACGAATGGCTAAGACTCCCATTTGGTTTAAAGAACGCCCCTGCAATATTCAATAGGACTATCAGGAGAATTTTGGATAAATATAAAATTAACTTTGCATGCCACTATTTCGATGATATTATAATTTTTTCAGACTCAAAAGAACAACACCTTGAACATTTAGAGATACTATTTAACATTTTCAAAAAAGAGAATATCAAGTTAAAATTAACTAAATGTACTTTTCTGCAACAACAAATTAATTTTCTTGGATATAATGTAACAAATGGGAAAATTGCCCCAGACAACATTAACATTGAAAAGATAAAGTGTTTGAAACCACCAACTAATGTAAAAGAACTCCAAAGATTCTTGGGCACAATAAATGTGTATAATAAGTTTATTCCAAAATATGCAAAAGTAAGACAGCCATTAAATACATTATTAAAAAAGGGGGTAAAATGGGGATGGTCAGACAAGTGCCAAGAAGCTTTTGAGGATCTTAAGAATTTATTGATTTGTAAACCAATATTGCAATTGTATGATGTAAACAAAGACTGTCATTTATTTGTGGATGCTAGTAAACAACAGGTTGGAGCTGTTTTAAAGCAGCCAGGTGAAGATGGGGTGTTGCATCCCATAGCATATCACTCTCGTGTATTAAAGGACTATGAGGCAAATTATTCTATTACTGAACTTGAGTGTTTGGCAATTGTGGACAGTTTAGACAGGTATTATCATTATCTCCACGGGAAAAAGTTCACAATTCACACAGACCATGCTGCCTTAGTTTGGCTTAAAAATGTGAAAAATCTTCGAGGTCGACTTTTTCGCTGGTCATTAAAACTAAGTATGTTCGACTATGAAATTAAATACCAGAAGGGAACTGCAAATATTGAAGCTGACATGCTTTCAAGGAACCCTATTCTAGAACCTAAAACCCAAATAAACCATTTAATTGAACTAAGAAAAATTGTAGAATTTCAAAATAAAGACAATGTACAGGGACTTAAATATAAAAAACTAAATGATGTAATCTACATGAGAAAGAAAGGATTTTTAAAAATTGTAGTACCATTTTCATTGAGGTTAGAAGTTTTAAAAAAAGCCCACGAGGATTATGGACACCCTGGAATAAATAAAACAATGCAATTACTCACACCCCAATATTATTGGCCCAAAATCAATGAGGACATTAGTAATTATGTTAAACATTGCCATACTTGTCAATTAAACAAAAAGAAAAGACAGAAAAGGTTTGGATTGCTGCAAGAAGTACCTCCGACAGACCAACCCTTTGAGTGCTTAAGTTTAGACACAGTAGGCGGATTTAATTACTATAATTCCACAAAGAAATATTTACATTTGATAATTGACCATGCAACGCGTTATATTTGGGCTTTTCCATCAAAAAGCGTAACTACTGAAACTTATACGAATTGCTTAAAACAAATATTCCAAATTCAAACACCAAAAAAATTGCTAACCGACAGAAATGCAGCTTTTACATGTTCAAAGTTTAGAAGATTTTTAGAGCATAACAATGTGCAACAATTACTTACCTCGAGTCATCATCCACAAACGAACGGAAAGGTAGAGAGGGTAAATCAAACAATAATTACTAGATTAAGGTGCAAAGTACATAACTCAACAAGCAAAACTCCTTGGACAAACCTATTAAATGAAGTAATTAATGAATACAATCATACGCCTCATTCAGTTACACAAATGACCCCAGCTTACCTACTTTTTGGAATATTACCTTATGAACCTCATGTTAAAAAACAAGATTTTTATCCTCAGGTGGATGAGGCGAGAAAATTAGCTAAAGAAAGGACAATTAATTACCATAATAGGAATAAAGTAAAATATGATGCACGTTTTGTAGAATCTAAATTTAATGTTGGAGATTTAGTGTTATTCGAAGAATTTCACTATCCTAATACTAGAAAATTAAGCTCACCCTATTCTGGACCTTACACTATTCTAAAACAAATGTCAAAAGTTAATTATGAAATTGATAGACCAAACTTTCACACTAAACGAGATTCTGAAATTGTCCATGCTTGCAGATTGAGATATTATAATGCACCAGAGAGCTTAAAACTACACCACGAATAATGACAAACATTAGATCCATTTTTCTTTCTTTTCTATGTGATGCTTAACATCATTATATATTTTTTTTAAATCGATATAATTAATTATGTGTTGTCCTACTAAAGATATATAAAAAAAAAAAAAAGAAAAAAAAAACTGTCTAACTTAAACTTTCTTCTTAAGAATACTATTATGTGTGAATTTTTTTTTTTGGATCTCAATTTAAACACCGGCTATGACAACTCTACTTCTTTAACCTTTCATTAAATTTCCTATTTCTTGAAAAACACTTTCCTATCACCCAACTCTACAAGCGCGTTGGATGTCGTCCCAACTGTTTAAGATCGTTTTTAATTTTTTTTTACTATTTGTTTTTAATTCAACAACTCAGTCACTTAAAGTGCTGAAGACTATTTGCTTGAGTAATGACTAAAACAGGGCTGGGATGGCCACTCCTTTTGTCCTCCCATTTCTATATATTATACTCCCACAGGTATGACAACTGCACCTTTTCCTTTTTCTCCATCTGTGTACTATGCAAGATGCTGTTTTCCAACGCAGTCATATTCTGTCGGAGATTTACGGTTAGTCCACTGTACGGCTAAAAGACTCTTCCTCCTTATTAGTCAGAGAACAATATGGAGAAAGAAAACCCACTTGTTACACAAACATAAACACAACCCTCACTGCTTAGAGGTAGAATTAAAGAATTTGAGACTAAGAGTTGGGGAACACACATACAACAAGGTACCTTCAAAACAAGGAAATGGATCCACATAAACTTATAATAAGTGTACACAAATGAATAGTAAATAAATAATTTGAAAATAAAGTGAAAAGTATTGAGAATAAATAAATAAAGTTATAAATAAATAAATAAAGTTAGAATAAATATGAATAAGAATAAGTAAAGAATATTGAATAGAATTTTGGAATGAATAAATATTGTCGAAATAAAATGAATATAAGAAATGATGAAATGAGAATAAGAAATATAAATGATATTGAAAAGAGATTTTTTTTTTGTTGATAATAAGTAATATTGAAATAAAGGAGATAATGGATATTAAGAAAAAATAATGAGATAAATAAAGATACGAAAACTATATAATGAGTGATATGTTTTGTAATTTTTATGTACAATTGATATATTTGAAATGTGATTTTATTAAATCTTGTGATTTTATTGAAAGTGTGATTTTTATTATAAACTGTGATTTTTATTATGTAACTAAAGGACTAATTTTCTTTCTATGTAAACAAGTCAAGATAATGTGATGTTTATGTATTCTACGTTTGTGAAGCAGGAATGACACAGCACTAAAAAGACTGTGATTTTTTTTAATTGGTGTATTTTCCTCAACATACTAATGACTGTGACAGGACTAAAAATGTTGCACAGATAAATCATTACAAGATAAGTTAATAAACTTTTTTGGACTCACTCCATAGTAGTGAACGTTGAGGAAGAAGTTTTGAATTTTTCATCCTGTTATCAAAGTCAACTTCATTTACTTAATTTTTGTTTGTTTTTGATATTTTTATTACTATGTTTCGTTATTCTGTATTATTCAAATCGAGATGATGGTAGATATTGTATTAAATGTATGTTTCCAGTGAAAATTTTTGGTAGTTTACAAATTTTTGGTTATGTTAATTGATTTTTTTTTTTTGAGAATTTGTTGTGTGGGGACGGCCGCCCTGCTCAGCATTGTCTTCATTTGATGATAAGTGCATATTTAAATTTAATTGTTTTTCACAGCAACAATATAAGAAATTTATATAATTTACAATTTTCTATAATTGATCATTAATTTCTATAATTTTTTTTGTTTTTATTGTGTTCTTAAATTAGTAAATCATTAGTGTATTTTTGTGTATTCGATATTGAAATGTGCAATGTCTTGCCATGTGATCATCATACTAAATTAACTTAAAACATATGTTCCTGTTAAAACTTTTCCAAATTTGTGGTCGACGCCCATTTTCCTCACATGGCCGGGTGAGTCTGTCCTCCAATGCAGGCATTGTTGGTCAGCCTCTTCTCGGACGGGGGGGATATTCTATAATATTAAAAACTAGTAATTTCTTAATTCAACAATCTTAACATTTAAAAACTATTAATTCCTCACTTTACTATTCCAAATTACAAACCCTTTTTTAATTCCTTGAAACAGGTAATTCCCTTTGGGCATTCGCGTTAAATTCCATTTTAAAATCTAACATTATTCTAAATTCCCTTGGGCGTACGAGCTAACTTTCGTTTTCAAATCTAAGTCCTAAAAGGCCTCTAGTGGAAAAGATTAAATGGCTGCCTGTTTAAATGAAAAAGAAACTAGCGTGGCGTGGGCAGAAAATTAAACGCTGTAGCGCATTTGTCACGCCTTTTCTTAACTTTTAACCAATTAAACCCTACTACGATCACATGACGAGATGAGGTTATATAAGGTTTGGGATCATGTACATGTGGGCTTTTTTCATTTTGTAACTGATTTGAATAGACGTAATAAAGTCTTTTCCGTAAGAAGCCGAGTACGTCGTTTTGCTATGAAGTGAACTGTAATATTAATATCTTCTTCTCACCGTGACATGGGAGATTTCGATATCTATTGGGCCAGTGTCAGTCTCCCATGTTACATATATATATATGTATGTATGTATGTATGTATGTACATATATATATATATATATATATATATATATATATATATATATATATATATATATATACATATATGTATG
The DNA here is from genome assembly GCA_907164885.2 of Dolomedes plantarius. Classification (NCBI taxonomy): domain Eukaryota; kingdom Metazoa; phylum Arthropoda; class Arachnida; order Araneae; family Dolomedidae; genus Dolomedes; species Dolomedes plantarius. The sequence continues at coordinate 47,730,524 of OU015502.1, read as the reverse complement.
TATGTATATATATATATATATATATATATATATATATATATATATATATATATATATATATATATATATACAGGGTGTTTCATATTTAATGAGACAAAAAGAATAGCATAGTACACATTCTGTAATTGATTTATTTAGCTGAAACCAATGAATTCTGAAACTAAAATTATTCAAGTTTTATTTGGCGACAGCGAAAAATCGTCCGGTTACGAAATCGCCATTAGAGGCAACGTTAATTAAAATGGCGCCATCCATGCAGGAAAAAGCGTACTCTGTTTTGGAATACCCGAAAACATCTTCGTTTATCGTTCCCTCAGTTGGACGAAACGGTTCCAGTCTTCATTCCGCCGAAAGACGGTGGTCCACCACATTGGCATAAAAACGTTTGTCAGTACCTGAACGATAGTCTACCTCCTTTCTAGACTGACCGTGGTAGATCAAACGATATGTCATTGCTTTGTGGGCCACCGAGATCCCCTGATCTAACCTCTTGTGATTTTTTCCTACAGGATGTTGCTAAAGACAAAGTGTTCGTGACTCCATTGCCCCAGGACTTACAGCAACTGAAGCAGCGGAGAACTGAAGTGCTCGAATCATTAACAAGGGATATTCTATCGCGAGTGTGGCAGGAACTGGAATACCGCACAATTTGCCGTGTCACCGGAGGGGCACACATTGAACATCTATGGAAACTTGGATAAGTATAGTTTCACTGTAAATTTTATTTATCAAAATAAAGTAATTTCAGCGTTCACAGGTATGCTTTCTTTTTGTCCCATTCAATATAAACACCCTGTATATATATATATATATATATATATATATATATATATATATATATATATATATATATATTTACAGTGGAATCTCGATCTATCGTTTTTCAAGGGACTGAACGGAATTATACATGCGGAGAAACGATAGATGCTAGAAGATAACATAGAAATATTATCGTCAGGAATAACTGAAACAAACGACACACACTGGAAGACGATGATTCGGGGGACGATCGATCGAGATTCATCTGTGTATATATATATATATATATATGACGAGCCTAATTCTCGTACTCCCTCTTAATTCTTACTCTAAATATATGCAGTCAGTACAATTGTAGGCCTGTGGAAATAAATACACTTAATTTACAGCTAAATCCTTTATTCAAACTGCTAATTGATAACCCGATTCAATCTGTGCCATTTTCGATCTGCCATCTCGTGACGTGCACTACCTGTCAGTTCGAAAATTCTAAGACGCTCTGATAAATCCTTTGTTAAACTTGAAGCTGCAAACTACGCGCATGCCCTGTGATGTCCATATAATCTTCCGAGACGATTCCATATTATATAATAGTTCACTACTCGAACGCCGATGCTTGCTTCTAAAAATACACTCGAGCCTGACCGCAGACTCGTCATGGCCACATCTCAAAAAGGGACTCTTTTTCCCAACTCACGCGAAGAATTTCAATTAAACTCTGTGAAAATGATGGCGCTCGATGCCAAATAATAAATTATCCTGAAGCCCCATTTACAGTTTTCGCGATCGCCCCTCCATATTTTAGCCTTACGTTTTTCCTTGACACATATATATATATATATATATATATATATATATATATATATATACAGTATGCCCACTAAAGTCCCTTCCCACCCTCTTAATTTCGGAACGGCTGCTACTATATTCATAAAAGTGGTGTCTAGGTATAGTAAAGTAGCCATGCGCTACTGAATGAAACGACCTACCGCGCCACCTGGTTGAAAACTGCGGAGTTAGCATTCCTATCTCGAAAACGGAACGAGATAGGGAAAAAAAGTGATTTACAAAGTTGTAGAAAATCCTCGATTTAGTACGAAAAAATACTTTGTGGACATTAATGAGAAGACTACAACGGTTAAAACGCGCATTTGTTTTTTCGTGATTTCCTACACTGTGACGGGACAAAAGAATCTGAGAAAGAAAAAAAACAAATTATTTTAACAATTTACCTTTATTTCAGATGTTCAAACTTCTCATCGTCTGCTGCAATACACATTTAGATCCTCGTTTGAATCTCACGTTGCACACGTTGGAGCATAGAGCGTGACACGTTGGCACAAGCGTCCATAATGCGTCGTTTAAGGTCCTGCAATGTTTGTGGAGGGATCGCATACACCTGCTGTTTCAGGTATCCCCACAGGAAAAAGTCCAGTGAAGTCAGATCAGGCGAACGTGGAGGCCACTTTTCGAAACCGCCATACCCAATTATTTGGTCCCCGAATTCTTTGACGAGGTACTGCTTCACTGGAGATCTCAGATTTAGAATACTCAGCCATGACCACGAGCATCAACATACTACAACCCCAAGAAGATGTCCCTTTTATAGTTGCTCAGGTGAACAGTCGTGACATTTCTTACGTATTTGCATACTGCAAAAATTTCGAACACCAGGCGCAATTTGAGTTGAGTTGATTCGACACTATTTTACACGATCTACGTATTGTCTACTCTGTTTATAAAGAAAATCAGTACAAAGATGAAACCCTCGAGGTTTGAACCGCGGTCCTTTTGATTAGGGATCAAAAGCCACTGTATACCACTGTGCACATTGCGGTGTCATGTTTTGCCCGAAAGATAATCATTTCTCCTTTCGTTCCAGTTTCGTGACGTCACAGTGTAGGAAATCACGAAAAAACAAATACGCGTTTTAACCGTTCTATTCTTTGCATTAATGTCCACAAGGTATCTTTTCTAACTAAATCGATGATGCTCTACAACTTTGTAAATCTCTGTTTTTCTCTATCTCGTTCCGTTTTCGAGATAGGAATGCTAACTCCGCAGTTTTCCACCAGGTGGCGCAGTATGTGGTTTCATTCAGTAGCGCATGGCTACTTTACTATGCCTAGACACCACTTTTATGAATATAGCAGCAGCCGTTCCGAAGTTAAGAGGGTGGGAAGGAACTTTAGTGGGCATACTGTATATATATATATATATATATATATATATATATATATATATATATATCGATACTTATCGAATTTTGACACGAATAAATTGTCTCGTCACTCGACGTTTGCTCCTCACAAATACTGAAACATTTTCTAAATGGGCTGAATTGCAAAATTTTGTTCAAAAGTATCACCCTGACGTAGCTCTACCAATCCGAAATGTGGCTTTTTTATTGTTCAATCAATGTCTCACTTTAGAAATATTTTGAAACTTACACCGAAGCAAGTTTCTCTTCATAGCTTTGTAGCGCAACTCCCTAAATCTGAGTCCTCAAAAGGGATAGGGTTTGTTAAGAGACAGAAAAAAAGAATGAATCTCTGTGCAAGCGCATGATGTGTTATTGGAAGGAGGCTCCCCTTCCATGCAATGACCCTTCTTTTCCACTAACTACTTCGCCGCTATCACATTAGACCATCAACTCCTCTCAGTTGTGAATCTAAATTTTATTTTATTATTTCTAATTATTGTTTGAAATTATGTCTGTTTAGATTAAAGATTTTGTATCAAAAAGCAAACGTATCAGTTTGAAAATTTCTCAGTAAAGTGTGAAATTTCTGATTTTCAGGATCAAATGAATTTAATTTACATTACTCCTTATGGGAAAAGTTTGTTCGGTATCTGTCGTTTACGGTACTCGTCATGCCTTATGGAACCCACTAACGACTAGTAGAGGTACCACTGTATGTATATATGTATATATGTGTGTATATATACATATATATATATATATATATATATATATATATATATATATATATATATATATATATATATATATATATATATATATATATATATATACATATATATATATATACATATATACATATATATATATACATACATATATATACATATATATACATATATATATATATATATATATATGTGTGTGGGTGTGTGGGTGTGTGATGCTCCGTACATCACGTCACGCCGTGGAGGAGAGGCGTAGCCCTAATCGAAGGTGTAACCGGCACGAGGGTGTGATGCAGTCGGGCGCAGTGTAGATCCAGGGAATCACTTACGAACGTTAGGCGATACACGCACACATGGAGCCATTGATGGAATACACAACTTCGAAGACTTGCTTTATTTATTTAAAGGCATTAGCTGCAGTGGCCACATGACTTGGCCTGACGGGGCGCGGATTACATTACAAGACAGAAGCGGACCGCAGGTCCGACAGCCACGAGAGTTAGACACCAAGAGCCAGAAATCTTCCGTTCACGCAATATTAAATAAGTGCTTTGCGATATTGACACCAGAGGGCCTAAACTACGTAATATTTTAATTGGGTGACTTTAGATTCGTGGAGTTCACGTGTCCACTTAACTTTATCGGGGACTGTACTGCTAGATCCCGCGCTTGTTAGCACCGCGACCTATTGACCTGGGTGCAGGATAAGTGGCCATAAAGTTCTTATAAAGTGTGGTTTTTGACGTTACAGACCCCATAAATCCAGAGTGGTTCGAGGGCTCTTCAAGAATTTTGACATTACACTGACATTCGGAATCTCATAAACTTCCTACACTCATATCTGGAGATGTTATTGAGTTCAGCTACTTCACATGCCTGTATAATGATCAGCAGGGCTAATACAAATTATCTTATTTTACTTTTAGGTTGCAATTTTAGAAAATGGGTCGTGCTTTATTAACAGGATAATTTTAAATACGCTTTAGATATATAATGGCGGGCCGTTATTATCACACACACACACACACACACACTCACGCATATATATATATATCTTTGAAGCCCGGTATAAAGGGCTTATGTCAAAAACAGTGATGTAAATATACCAAGTTATTGGCCTTTATACCAATCGCAGAACTATAACTTCGACTTGAGTCTTTTATACAAAGAAATGTAACTTTGTATACAAATTAATAGACATAAGCCTTTTATACCGGGCTTCAAATATATACAATGTGTACATAAATGAATATCCCAACTTTTCAGGGCTATTGCAAGAAAGCTAAACAAAGTACACACTTGTTTTTTATCGGAAATCAAAAATAACAGTTGAAAGTTTAAATTGGACACAGTTATAAGTGTTCAATGTGGGCCCCTTTAGTAACACGAAGGATATCGAGGTGGAACGATATCTCATCCCACACACTTTTCAGCATTGAAAGACTACAAATATATGTCTTAAGTTCGTCAATGTCATTTGGTAGTGGTGGAACAAACCCCTGATGCTTGAAGTAGCTCCAGAAAAAAAAGTTTGTACTTTGTTTAGTTTTCATTCAATAACCTTGCAAAGTTGGGATATCCATTTATGTACACACTGTATATATATACAGGGTGGTCATAAAAAAACTTTACCGATATATGGAACTCTAGCGGCTATTCCATTCAAACGATCGAAATGAGATTTTAGATATACTTATTCAGAGGTATGAGATCGGGATTCTGTGAACGGCAACAAAGTGGTGCTCCCGGTTACGGTTATTGGTACAGAAACTCGACCTATATCTGAACAACTCAGGTGTGATGAGGGCGATATTACTGGAAGGAAAGCTAATACGGGCCGTAAAAAATACAGCATAGATGAGAAAGCAAAGAATACTTTATCTATCAAAATACAAAAGAGCTGATGGTTTTGAAAATAAAGTAAATATTAATAGTCATTGCTTAAATTTTCCTTTCGTAAATCTGACATCTACAAGTGATATTTCCTAATATATTTATAACCATATGCGCCTTCCCAAAAGGCTTTGCGGGACACAGAGTGCGTGCATGTGGTCCACCTGCCATATGTGTGTTCAGGCTCTAACGCAGTTACCTGACAGTACAACCCTGTAGATCAGTGAATCTCCACCTCTTTAACGTCACGGTACACTTTTACTAATTTAAAAATTTGGCTGCACACTAAGATAAATTTAAAATAATTTTACTTGGATAATTGATGGATGTACCTATAATATAGTTTGTAAAAGTAGCATACGAAATAATTTTTATTGAAATATAAAATGAAATGGCATTACAAAGTAAACAACATTTTTATTTAGCTGCAAATTACATATAATGCGAAAATTGAGCTGCTTGTTTTTTGATAACTTCATTTACATAAGGAAGTAAAAATGACTGTCCAGAGTTACCAGTTACCAGTCTAAAACTGTAATAGTTATGCAATTATTATTGGATGACTACTACAGTTAGAACTGTAATATTCATGCTCACTGGTTGAGCCAAATGCAAATTTGAGCCTGTTGTCTTTTGATAGCTTCATTTATATTTGGGAGTTAAAATAATAATGCTACTCTCATTTCGAGAACCAGATTTAAAAGTCCAGAACTGTAATTGTCCAGAGTGACCAGTTACCAGTCTACAACTGTAATAGTGATGCAATTATTATTGGATGACTATTACAGTTAGAACTGTAATATTCATGCTCATTGGTTCAGCCAAATGCGAAATTTTATCTTGCTATCTTTTGATAACTTCATATATATTTGGACGTAAAAATGATAATGCTTTTCTCATTTCGTGAACCAGATTTAAAAGTCCAGAACTATAACTGTCCAGAGTTACCCGTTACCAGTGTACAACTATAATAAAAATTCAATTATTATTGGATGACAATTACAGTTAGAACTGTAATATTCATGCTCACTGGTTCAGCCAAATGCGAAATATGAGCTTGTTGTCTTTTGATAGCTTCATTTATATTTGGGCGTAAAAATGATAATGCTACTCTCATTTCGAGAACCAGATTTAAAAGTCCAGAACTGTAACTGTCCAGAGTGACCAGTTACCAGTCTACAACTGCAATAGTGATTCAATTATTATTGGATGACTATTACAGTTAGAACTTTAATAGTCATGCGCATTGGTTCAGCCAGTCCCCACTATGAAGGTAGAACTGATTGAAATACTTGTCTGACGTCGCTCATGTCTTGGCATTCGCAGTGGCGGCACACTTCACGAATCACACTAAAGTGCCGCTGCACAGTAGTTAAGAATCACTGATTCGTCCAGTGAAATCGTCTCCGGGGATGCCCGTTTAAGGAAAAATATATAGAAGTTTTTTTCTCACTCGTTCTATATATTTTTGGGTGTGCTGAATCCAAATTCCAACTTTGCTTCTTCCCACGGATAAGACTTCACAACGAAAATCGTAAAAAACCTCAAAATATTCAACCTTTTTTCAGTGTTTTGCTAAAAAGTCATAAAACTATGTACTCTTTGAGGTATACAACTTTATACAAAAATAAAGTACATTAAATTTCCTACAAATCCCCCCCCCCCCTCAAATGTATTTTTTGGTTGAACGGTTTGGCCGCTAGAGCGCGCTGAAAAAAGGCCAACATTTCGTTTGTGGAAAACCGAGTTTATTCGTTAGTTTTTCGCTTGTAACTCAAAAACTATAATTTTAATCACAAAAAGTAAGATTCTGCTAAAACTACATTAAATTCCCCACAAATTGCACACCTTAATCACTTATTTTGGCAAAACTGTGTAGCCGCTAGAGCGCGTTTAAATTTTAAGTCATATTGCGCGAAACCGCAAAGTCAAGAGCCCTTCACCCGAAATTCAGTAGAGACCTATATTATCACTATTTACTTATTAAAAACTATTTATTTGGTATTTATAATTAATAATTAATGTAATTACTTTTTAATTATACAGGGTGATTTTTTTAAACTGACACTACTCAGAGCAATCTGTAGTGCGATCTATCAGCCAGAATTCCACCAAAATTGATAGAGGGACTAAGGACGACATGGGAAAGAGTTTGCATGAAAAAAAAATTAGTTCTAAAAGTCGTCGATAGGGAAAGATATGGCGCTGTGGTTGTCGGAGCACCCGAGAATTTGCATAATAGGCAAGTAAAACATCAAAATGCAAATTCACGACTACGTAGTCGACAGCAGCGCCAGTATTTTGGGCTATAAATTGCGGAATCTGTTGCGCCTTCGCTTTACAGAAGAAAGGGTCATCAGTCGCTTTTTTCCACTTGCATGGCCACCTCGCTCCCCGTACCTAACCCTTGTTACTTTTTCCTGCGGGGGTTATTTAAAGTCTAAGGTGTATCTTGGTGGAGTCTCAAACTTGGCGGCCCTAAAGGACAGCATTTTTCTGACTGTGATGAACATTCCTGGTGGCATGTTACGCTTGGCCGTTGAGAACATAGTGTTCAGGATGCAATGTGCCGTCCACCAGGACTGTGGTCACATTGAAGGAGAGAGAAGTAAATTTGCTACATAAAGTGGTTTTGCAGTGATATTTCTTTGTTATTCAATTGTCTGCTTACAACTGCTGCCCATATTCTTTCTTTACACGCCATGAGTGGTTGTGATACGACGTCAGCTTTATATAACCACGGCAAAATAAAGTGTGTGAAAACGGTGAAGAAGAACCCAGACCTTCGAGCTCCCATCAGCATATTTAAAGAACCTGAAGCTGATCTAGAGGCAGTTGTGAGTGGAGGAGAAAAATTTCTCCTTGTTCTCTATGGGTTTGGCAAACAAATGACCTCCTTAAACAAATTGCGACATAGACTGTACATAACATATGCGTTCAAGGTGACATCTAACATCGCCATTCTCCCCCCAACAGAGGCTGCAGCACAGCAGCACTCACTGAAGGTCTACCTCGAAGTTCAGACGTGGCTGGGCTTCGTGATAGATCCTACACAGTTGGGGTGGATTAACAGATATGGTCTTCAGTCCATCACCACCCTCGACACCCCCTGCACCTGACAAACTGCTGCAGCTCATTTCCTGCAAATGCAAGATAGACTGCAAAGGGCATTGTGGGTGTAAGAAGGCTTGCCTCTATTGCTCCCAACTTTGCCAAAAGTGAAGGAAATTGCAGGAATATGGAATATATCACTGATGATACAATATTGAAGGTATTGAGGTATACAATATTGAATTCACTGCATTCATACTAAAAACATGAAGCTATTCATTCTATAGTACCATTCCTAATAATGTCGTGTTTCCCTTTCTTATTTCAGAAGAGCAACCAGGACCTGCAACCGCTAAGAGTCGTAGACTGTAGCTGTGAATCTCTTTTTTTATTTACTTACCTATATTAATGATGATAATTAATATGAAAATTTATAATAAATTGTTTTGTGAAACTTTTAATATAAGTGTTTTGTGTCTGAATACCCAAACATACTTTGGACAAAAAGTTGATATAATTAATTTGTAGTTATTAAATTGATATATAATTAATAAGTAATTACATTAACTATTAATTATAAAGACCAAATAAATAGTTTTTAACAAGTAAATAGTGATAATATAGGTCTCTACTGAATTTTAGGTGAAAGGCTCTTGACTCAAGAGCAATTTCGCGTAATATGATATAAAATTTCAACGTGCTCTAGAGGCTACACGGTTTGGCCAAAATAAGTGATTATGGTGTGTAATTTGTAGGGAATTTAATGAAGTTTTAGCAGAATCTAAGCTTTTTTGTGATTACAAGCATAGTTTTTGAGATACAAGCGGAAAACTAACGAGAAATCTGGGTTTTCCACAAAGCAGGAAATTTTGAACTTTTTTCAGCGCGCTCTAGCGGCCAAACCGTTCAACCAAAAAATACATTTGAGGGGTGATATTTGTAGGAAATTTAATGTATATTATTTTTGTATATAATGGTCTACCTCGAAAAGTGCAAAGTTTTATGACTTTTTGTCAAAACACTGAAAAAAGGTCGACAATTTTGGGGGGTTTTACGATGCTCGTTGTGGGAAGTAGCAAAGTTGAAATTCGGATTCAGCACCCCCAAAATCATACAGAACGAGTGAGAAAAAAACTTCTTTATTTTTTTCCTGGCCAAAACACCATTTGAGTGGAGTAGATGTAGATAATTGAAGAAATGACTCAAATGAGGAGTCATTCTTCGATAGAATCAACTCACAATTTCAGCGGCCTGTAAAAGAAAGCTATTTATTGAAACTATAGGGCTGGTTGGTTGAAAGCGCTACGGTCATTTTTTTTTTTTTTTGGCTAGAGAGGGGTCATTAGACCGGAGGATCAACTGCATAAAGTCGATTCCGGATGGCCACAAATGTCCATGTCAACATTGGGATCTAACTCAAAGACACTGATACCGAATGCCAGCACCCTAGCCATTATACTAATTCGTAATTTATTTATCAGGCCATCGACAGGGCTGAAACCAGAGGGAAGGAAATTTAAAGATAGCAAACATAAATAATTTAATAGTTATATATTTTTGAAACTATTTTTTTTATCAGTGGAGTTGTGAAAGTGAATGGCTGGATTTTGGAGGAAATTTTGAAAAGTAAGGAGTCCAAGTTCACTGTAAATTTAAACATATCTGAAATACCAAGGTGTATTAACGATATGCCTAAAAGTACTGTTTTGGGCAGTAGCAAATAAATTCTTGCTACAAGAGTTTTAATGTTAAGTATCAGCTGCATACGACCATGCTGGTCTTGCATGAGTTATAATAGGTCTAGAATAGGATACGTAAAAGAGCAGTTACTTTTTAAGGTATCCAACTATGTTTGGAGCCCTTTTTTTTGAAAGATTGTACTTGCGATAATGTATATCTTATTTTTTGACGGAATATAACACCAAAACTCGAAAATGATGATAAAATAGGCCTTAATTATGCACATTTTTACAAAATTGAGGAAATTGGGTCGAAATTTAGCAAATTTTTAAAAAAATAGCTCTAGCACTAACAAAATAAATTATGCATATCACATTAACTTTTTTTTTGTTATATGTACGTAAGTACCTTCTAAGTGTAATGACCTACAAGCTAATCGATATCTCAAAATCTAAAAAAACATAGAGGTCATTATATGCAACTAATGTAAAATTTTAGTAATTTTCCATGAGATTTTTTATAAATGTAACCTATAAATCAACAAATAATATAATTAGAACCAAATCTGTAGTTCATTACGTTCTTAGTATTATGAAAAACACACGTGAAAAATTTCATAGACATATCATGGTTAGATTTTGATTTCTCGCAAGAGTCGTTTACATTTGTGATGAAAAATAAGTTCTTCAGAAAACACGATTAAAATTTTTAACTTGTATTGAAATTCATAGCTGCTGCTGACCTTTAAATCGCTCTAATTTCATTTCTAATGATCGTACTGGAAAATTAAAAGCAGATTTAGAAACACAAATTTACAATCTTTAAAAAAAAACAAAAATCGTCAAAATCGATGTTTTCAACGTAGTCGGATACCTCAATGCCTAATCTGCTCTCTCGAGCGATTAAAGGAAATTTAAACGCTATCCACTGTGTTGTAGTTGTTGCTGCTTAACCCCCTGGTCGGACAAGGGTCGGAGTTCGACTGAGCCAATGGCCACATCAATTTTAACCGAGCACCTTCAGGCCGTGACATTTGAGGAGATTGTACCTTTCCCACCCACTGACCTCAAAGGAGGACTTTCAGTGTCTACTAATTGAATGGGCCCATACCCGATCTAGTCACGGAGGTATAATATTGTCGGGATTCGATCCGAGCACCCTCAGCACTAAAAACCAACGCTTTACCACTAGGCTACCTCTGGCGGCTAACAACTGTAATTGCATGTACAACTAGCTGAAAACCCGTACTTCGGTACTGTGATGTCAGGCGACGCCATTCGTATTGCGTAAGGCGTTTTTTTTTAGCAGATCAGCTGACGCGCCTGCACATAGAGTTCAAAGTGCAAAGAAGAAGGGTAGAGAAAAAGAGAGTCCTGCGTAGGCAGTGGGGAAGCGAGGAGGTCTTGTGGAGCCTGCCTCGGAAGTTGTTTAAGAAGGGTAGTAGCCATTTAAATTGGCTTTAGAGAATTTCGTTCGTGGCCATATATATGCTTTTTGGTGGGTGTTACGTGTCATATATGTATGTGTATAATCAAGCAATGTCAAGTGTTAAAATCGTCTTGTAATAAACTTGTTGTTGTGTGAACATTGGAGGTGATAATTTTCTACGCGGTGTGATTGTTCAGCGTTTGGATGCATGACAGGTACGTAGTACATTCAAATCAAATACAACGGTCAATGTATGCAATTAATGCTATATATATATATATATATATATATATATATATATATATATATATATATATATAGGAGAGGACGGTATAATTGAATAATCGAGTAATATGGTATACCGAGGTTTCAGCTCTGTTTGGTGCTACTATCACGTTGGAATACCATGAACTACTCAAGAAAGTCTCCCATGATGCAGTGCACTGAGAGTTGACCGCTTGTTGTTGTTGTACCATTTGCTACAGAACAAAATTTGCTACAGAAAAAAATGGGATTTGAGAATTTCAAGAGTTTTTGCAGGTAAGTTTTCAAACATTTTAACCTACTAGCACACATGTGACTTGAACATTGATGCTAAGCATAATGTACACTAAAAGAATTGTAGTCTGTTATAATGTGATCGTTTTTTAGCTAACAATGTTTTGTCCATCAATTTAAAGGTTCATTTTCCATGATCGCGTGTCGGGTATTATGGAATACTAGGTATACCAAAATCCACTTATAGGCGGGAAAGCTAGATCTTCTATAATAACCTATTCCCCATATAAAAAAGAGTTAGAGGATGAACTGAAAGAAAAGGACATAAAGGAGAAACCAGAAGCTTCAAAACAACAACAAAATGAACATTCAAAGACCCCCTGTTAAGAAATTAAACTTAAACCGACCTTCTAGACCTAAACCTACTAGAGATGACTCCAGTGTTAGCAGCGATGAATCTTTCCATTCTGATGAATCATCTGTAATGGACTTCATTCCATCAACTAAAGAACCGGAAAACAAAGACGCTGAATGGATCTTCTGTAACGGAAAATTCTCCGAAGATCAATGAGGGGATATTTGGATTCAATGCTTCAGCTGTTCTCTGCGGGCTCACCTTGACTGTACCGGAGCAGAGAAAGAAGATTATATCTGTCACTTTTGTAAATAGACTAGAAGCAGAAATGACTTACACATAATCTTAAAAATATGCTTTTTAGAGTTAAAATTAACTATGTTTTATGAAGTCTAATTAGTTTTTCAATGGTTTAAACCGCCTATTCCGTATTACCCGATTATTTCATATTAACCTCCATTTGTAATTTTTTTCAAATAATTTTTTTATAACAACAAAATAAATAGTATTTTTTTACAAGTGACAGTTCGTTACAGATAGTTATAGTAAGTACTCATGATGATTTTGGGGATTTTTATTCAAAAACCAGTAAAGTTATTTTTAGAAATGTAAATGGTATTCCATAATACCCTCCTCTCTTCTATATATAATAAATACAACGATCAATGTATGCAATTGAAGTACAAAAAAATATATATTTATAAAAAAATCGTAACGGATATTTTTATAGATAAAATAATGTAGAAGAAAATATTCAAATAGAACATACTAAAGAATATAATACAGTTAATATAGTACAGTTTGGGGAACATTTCTTTTACTGTATTCTAACATATTTTTGGATAATGTCGAATCGTTTGCCGCATTAGGAAGAAAAATTTTTTTTTTGTCTATTTCGTTGTTATGCACGTGATGCAAATTTTAAAAAACCATGTGATTAGCATTTAATAAATTAAATTCTAAAAATTAATTTTTAAAAATTCACCAAAAATCAGAAAAGTGAGGTAAAGATTCGAAAAAGATTTCATTTTAAAGGAATTTTTTATGATCTTTCTCGTGATATAAATTTTATAACCCTCGGATTATTATTTTAAATGCAAACTTTAAAGAATATTACAAAAACAACTTAAAAATTTAATTTTAAAAAAATCTAAGAAGTATTTTTCAAAAATCTCTCTTAGTGCACCCCTACACTATAAGAAGAATCGCCATAAAAAATTTCAGCCCTTTAGGTCAAGCGGTTTGGTCTGTGCGTTTTCTGTCAGTCAGTCAGTCACGGAACTGTTTCATACATTATATAGATATAGCTACATTTAGTCTACGGTGTCCGGATGCTCAAACAAAATAAGACGACACGGCCACATTTTCCAGCAACAGTTTATTGTTACTAGTGCAAACGTTACACAAACGGCAACTAGAAAACATCGTAGATACATTAAAGCTTTTATTCAATTTTACATAAATACATGACCATAAAATATGGTAATAGAAGACAAAAAGATTTGTTTGGTTTGTTTGTTTTTTACATAGTTGAACAAGTTACCCTATGATTATACATGTTTTGTTAACGATACCTTTAATTGGATGGACAGATGCGCTTTATCACCTTCACATGAATAGAGCAACAATTTGCATATATATGAGCAGATGGAATACAGTTTTTACAGAATGGGTTTTCACGCAGTTTTGGGGGCTGGTTTGAACCGGTATAAAATCGCGTCTGTCATAGAAAAGAATTCGGATTTAAATTATGCGCTCGGTAAATAATTCATCGCGCCGTTTTCTTTAATTTAAAGAACGTCGCGCTTTAATCAGGGGGTGGGGGGCGGAGTCTGTTCGTCTGAAAATGATCCTTATTAGCGGATTATATATTATTATTTTATTAGCATTTAGTTTATTAGATGAAATAAAATTATGTAAGCTATCATTAACTGTTAATCTTTTTACTATTAGTTAAAATGTCATGTTTTATTCAACAAAAGTTTTAAACTACTAAATTCAATAATTTTTTTTAGATTAATAAGTCTGTTAGGGAGATGATTTAAATACATTTACGATTTAAGAATTATTTTATAGACCGAACAAAATAGTTCCGTGAATTGAATTGAAAGGACAGCCAAAATCTTCTGACTGCCTGAAGACCGAACAAAAATAAGTTAAACACATAAAATAATTGCCTCGTCGAAAGTCGTCTAAATATCCCCCAAATGGACCGAGTTTCTTATTATGATACTGTGAACGAAAGCAGATTAATTTTTAATTTTACGTTACAATTTTGTGTTGAAGAGTCTACAATTTCTTTCATTTCTTCTTGGTGATCTCGAAAATTTTGCACATTAAATTCATATTAAATTCAATTCCATTGTAAGCTGCATTTTGTTTACTTCCTTCGCGTTGAGTAAAGGAAACAAAAAATAAATTAACATTCATAGAGTGAAAAATTCTTAATGTAAGCCCCCATTAAAATTAAATCGTTGCTTTCCAAAAATAAAAACAAACCTTTCCAACCAACTAAAGTTCAGTACTTCCGACATTTTTTTGAACTATTTATTTTTTTGTACATCCCTTCACTAAAATAACTTTATGCTAAATTACGAAAAATTAAAATCAATTTTTCCTTCAAGGATTTTTCATCAACACAAATTTACTTTAGGTGACCAAAAAGCTATTGTATTTGTATTCTTATGAGAATGTGCGTCTATAAATTTTATAGGTGTATATAAAGTTTAAATTTCTGTATTTGAACCATGAATACCAGTATTTAAAGATAAGAAAATGTACAGTGTCACGATATCGGTTAAAAACTCTCTTAATACCGTAATTTTAGACTACACTGACAAAATTTAAAATATATTGGTAAATAAGTTTGCGTTTTGATGGCAGTTTAGGGTAGAGTTATTATACATTCCGGAGCAGAAAGCTGAGAAACAATAATCTTTTTAACACTATCAGAAATTATATTCTCTACACATATTTTAATAGACGCGTTTTCGTCCAATTTTATATATATATATATATATATATATATATACCCATTAAATAGTAAATAAAAAAATTGTCCCTTAAAATTAGCCATTTTTGTATTTGAATTTATGAGGAGTAAAATTTAAGATAAAATTCTGATAAGATGGTACAATTAACACGGAAAAGGGGGGGGAAATTCTGGGATCTCTTCCGGTACTGATAGACCTTAAAACATTAACAGCATATTAAATCCAGTTCCATAGCAAAAATATAGCAAAGTATTTAATTCCATGTGCCAGGTTAAAATAAAAAAAGTTGGTTTAAATGCGTGACTGTAATTACTTAAAAATTTCTCGATAAAATTATAAATTTTTTGTATAAATGTTTTTGTTTTTTGTTTTTTGTTTTTTGTTTTTTTTTTTAGTTTGGGGAAAAAAATATCCTTAGCTCTACGTAATTCTTACTAGAGAAACATTTCATCCATTACGTACAGCTTAAAATAACTTCTTTATTTCCCATTATTAAAACTTTTAATATGATAAAAAAATTACTTGCTTAAATGGAAAAAAATGGCTAGTTTTCTGCTCCAAGATAAAGTAACAATATTTAAAGTTCGAGAGTTACTATTCAAAGACAAAAACTTCAAAATTTCCTCAATTGACATAGAATCTTTATTATTCCTTGGACAATCGTAGGATTTCTGTGTGCAAATGCTAGCAGTTTCAGATCGAAATATTCAATTTCCAATAACGCTTGTGTACGAGAAGATTTATTGACCATACATTACGTAGATTTATTCAGCCAGTTAAGAATGTCTAACTGCTAAAGACCTCATACCAGTAATTCCAAAATTTATGTTACAATTTTAATTCTCGTTTCACGTTAATTCTCATCTTAATACTAAATTCCTCTTAAATTTTATCTACTGAGCACTCCCACCGTGATTACAAATATCTTGCTTACAGGAGATAAAGCCGACAGGCCAAGGGACTCCTCTACTAAACTCCAATTCTGCTAAGTTCATCAATTGAATCGGATTATTACTGGTGAATAAACGCTCAAGTACTTTCCTTAATTTAAACCCTTGATTTTCTAATGTATGGTATGCAGTTTACCTTTTAAAAAAGTGCAGCTCTGCTTGGTTGTTATATATTGCACTTTTCCCTTTTCTTAACAACATAAATTGTTTTTCAATTAATTCTCGTTTTCTGTTAATTCATCCATCGAATCATTTTTTCTGGTCAATAAACTTGTAAACTAATATAAATACCTCCCTTAATTTAAACCATTGATTTCTAAAGTATGGAATGCAGTTTACCTTTTATTAAAGAGCATCTGTACTTGTTTGTTATATATTGCACTTCTCCCCTTTCTTTCACAACATAAAATATTTTACAATTAATTATTGTATTGCGTTAATTCATCAATCGAATTGGACTATTACTGGTCAGTACTCACGTAAGTTGCTTTAAGTACCTCCCCCCTTAATTTAAACCATTGATTTCTAATGTATGGGATGCAATTTACATTTTTAAAAAGTGCATCTGTACATGCTTAATATATATTGCACTGTCCCTTTTTTTCACAACATAAATTATTTTACAATTTATTCCCGTTTTACGTTAATTCATCAATCGAATCTGATTATTACTGGTCAGTAAACCCGTAAGTTATTTTAAGTACCTCCCTAATTTTAAACCATGGATTTCCTAATGTATGTGATTACTTTTTTAAAAAGTGCATCTGTGCTCTTACGTTACACTTCTCTCAAATCCTGCACGACAACAATTTCGTTTAGCTCCTCTAAACTTCTACTAAAGGCACTGACTGACACTGAAAATGTTCCCTCTCTGGTTAAATGACAGAACAAGAGTGCAGCTTTTGTGTGAACCTTAAAGTTCCTCGGTCACTCCCGAAATTAAACGTTCGTGGCATTTCACATCCGTTATAATGCAACAGAATAAATATACATGAATACGGTGTTAGCGTAAATAAAGTCCTCCAGGGCCCGCCCATTAACTTTGGGCAGAGCTCATTAAAACACTGCCGCGAGGCGAATATTTGAAGCCTGGGTGTGGAAATGCCATCCTAACTACTTTCCATGTTTGTAATTATTTTTTTTAAAGCATGTTTGCCATATGGTTTAACAAAATCTAATTTTATTTACAGTTTCATCAGATCCATTTAATCTACAAAGAAGTAATTTATGCATGATAATTTTGAGTTCCGTTGGTGCGTACATTGATTATCTTATACTAATGCATAAACTAGTATGCTTTTGATAATAAGCTGAATATACAAATAAATTGCAGATACATCGTATTAATACTAGTTTGTTGTGTTTTGTCTACATTTTCAAAATTATCATAATGCATCTTTATTTTCCAATGGTCGTCTTACGATACAATTTAAGTTCTGAACAGAAACAAACTTCTTACCTAAGACACTTCTGCGAACAATTCTGATGAAATTACCCCCGAGTTTAGATTCTTCTTTGCGGTGCCCAAAGGCTGTAAAGACACTTTATTTTGTATAAGTCGATCATTAAGTATTTCTAGCAGCCCTCTACCGCTCTTAAAAAGGTGCCATGAAATACATTCGATCGGTCATTCTCCACTTTTACGGTTTCCTGTACTATCCACTTTTACGGTTTCCTGTAAGAATACATCGATATTCCATCTAAGGGAGACACATTTCTCTTTTAAGATATAGCTTAAATTCTCTGTTGCTTTGTAATAATACTTTAAATAAGTTAATGATTAGTTTGTCAGTCATATGAAAATTAGAAATTAGTCCTTTACTATAAATTCTATAAAATGAGCAAAATCAGTAAAATATATACACATTTTGAAAAAGTTTAAAGCATTCAAAATTTTACCTTTTTCACGGCGAAATCTCAAAATTTCAGACTCGCAATAAGAGCTGTAATTTATTAATGAGAAAAACTTTCAAAACTTTCACTAATAGCTACCACTACTGTAAAAAAAGAAACCATTTGCTTTCCATATTACTTGTCAATTTTCTATCACACAATCTGAGTACGTTAGAAACAAAAATGGAGTAAGATTTTACTCTCTTGAAACTTAGGAAAACTGTTTGAGGAACAAAATTTTGTTTCCTTAAGCACGCTTAAATAGCTTAATCTTGCTAGAAAAATTAATTTGAGGAACAAAATTTTGTTTCCATCAACACAATTAAAAAGCTTAACCCTGCCAGAAAAATAGTTATGAGGAAAAAAATTTTCTTTCCTTAAACACAATTCAAAAGCTTAAGCTTGGCAGAAAAATCAATTCGAGGAACAAAGTTTTGTTTCCATCAACACTATTAAAAAGCTTAACCAAGTCAGTCGGGTTCAGTGCCACTTTCATTTGGTAAGGCATGATTTGTTACGGTTAGACGAAGTTGCTGACAATATTTTATGTTAAAAAATCAGAAATGACCCAGAAAAAAAATTCCTTGAATAATTCAGTTTCCAGATATGTAAAATATGTGTTTGAGGCTCAGACAATAATAAAAATTACTAGATCTAAACTGAAAAGTAACTCGAATCAAAATATTTCCCATATCAGAAAAAAAATCTCATGCCACGGGATTTACAGCTTTGCATTTTAAAGATCAATGACAGTGCCAGCAAATAACTTTACAGCAATGATTTTAAAATAAATGCAATGTTGCCAGAGAAATTCCGTTAAAATACAAAATACAATGACGTAAATTTTAAAAGCAACAATAATATTCTTAATAAAATAAATTGATTCAGCCATTATCGTGATTCTGGTAAATAACGGATTCTTTTAGTTAAATAAACAATCAAGTTACAAAAATGTCTGTGTTCATGTTAATTGTTGAAAATTAAATACTAATTAAATACTCAACAAAAATAACCTTTGACTCATGACTCTAGAAATATTTTTTAAGTACATGTTTTTGAAATGACCCATTTAACACTGCTTTTTTTAAACTATTCAATATTTTTTTTAAGTTTATAAAGAAAAATAACAAAATCCTTCACGTACTGGAATTGATTTTGTTGTCATAAACACACAAGATTTATATTTGTTCTTGAAACTATGAAATTAGATTTTTTTTTCAAAATGATTCATTTTCCATCAATGGAGTTATATTTTTGTCGTTATATTTATCTTCATCATTTTGACAAACAGTTTAAAGATTCCATAAGAAAATGGAAGAATAAGTACTAATTCAGATCCGTGTAGAACAAAGATAAGACAATCCTAATAAGGCCTCTAAATCTCGAATGAGTATTCACTTCAATTATAAGCTTAACTTTTGAGAAATGATCACCAAATGCCGTTTTAGAGGCCAGTTCACGAGATTTTCCAATGCAATCAGCCTCAAAGTAACGTATTAGTGACCTGGTGATTTGATCTGGATCGCTGTATCATTTAAACCTCTAACAGGTAGACAACATTAATCTTAAAAATTTTACTTTCATTAGTTCATCGTGAAAAGCATAATAAAGGCGAAGCAATCGCATAAAGTTAGACCAATTAAGACCAATACTTTAATTTCGCCTGTTTCGGAGGTAGGTTCATGAGATTTTCCAGTCAATCAACCCCAAAGTAATTGATGGGTTGACCTGGCGATTTACCCTGAATAGCTATATATTTTTTAAACCTTTAACAGGTCGCCTAGTGTAAACGCGTTGAAAATTTTTCCTAACCTTCCTCCTAAGCTGGTCCTAACACGCATTATTAAGTCAATCCAATTAGACCAGCATTGGCCGGAAATTTAGTTTCGTATGAAATCTTGTTTCAGAGAATGGTTCGTTACATTTTACAGTCAATGAAAATCAAACTAATAGGTAGGCGACCGAGTGATTTGCACGCATTTGGTTACACGTGGGTTATGTTTAATCGTTTGTTATTCTGAAGATGGATAAGCGTGATAGATTGCGAAAAATGATAGCTTGTAATTATAAACTCTTAACTGGAAAAGTTCTGAAAAAAGATGAGGGCATTCTTTAGAAGAGTCTGGCAATAACAAAGAGCCTCTAATATTCAATCCCAATTTAAAGCGTAAATAAGCAGAGTACGTACTTGGAAATCGATAAATACACACACCAAATCTTACAAACGAAAGTTATTGTGAATTTATCTGATTCTGATTTTTGTACTTTATGCTCTTCTCAGCAAGGTACAGTTTTAACGGTCTATATCCATGTAACGTGTCTTTCATTCTTCAAAATATTATTGAAATGTTCCATAAATTAAATGGAGTCTGTTGCTAAATTAAGAGAATCTAAGGAGAGAAATGGCTTAACTGTTGTGAAAAGATACAACAGAAAGGAGCTGCGTCAACTCAGCCACGCCTCTGGACACGGGTCTTGCTGTAGATAGTTTTGAAGCTGACAAAATCGGCGAGATAATAATACAGAAAGGGGAGTTATTTAAGGTGTGTTAGTGCAGAACCAACAGGACAGTTGACTCAACCTGCATTCTATGGGCCAAACTCCCAACGCAGGGTTTGCGTACAACTGATACTTTGGCGAAAGGTGTAAAATGATTGGATAGCAAAGGAAGAATGGAACTAAGGTCCAGGATCCGATAACTATTTCCCGAAGTTTTCCCACCCGAGAAGATTAACTCCGCGAAATAGCGGCCTTTATAAGGCAGAACTTGGCGTAACTGGAGTCTTTGAAGTGGAGTTCCTGGGTCTTGGCGACTTTTTCTCCTATTGCAAGGTAGTTATTTCAAGGTACAAGAGCTCAGTAATTAAAAATTTAAACAAAAGGAAAAATGGCGTAATTAGACTTTTTGAAATGGAGTATAAGGCAGAAAGGTGTTGCTTTTCCTTTAAGTTTCATAAACAGGTAATAATTTAGCCGGTGCCGAACCCGACTGACCAGATTAAACTAGTATCAGTTCCGAGAAATCTATCAACAAGTTTCATGCCTTGATATGTGATCCGTTCTTAAAAACCTTGGCACGTCTCCCATAGTGAATACTTCCTTTCCAGGGTGGCATAGATTGTTATCCAATACCTTGCGTCGCAAGCAGATAATGATAGCAAATCAGTGAATGAAACGGACAAGGTGTTGTATTAAGTGCTGCCAACTGTACACGCGTAGTCCTACCGCGTCCTGTTGAGGTTGGTTGTGCTACCTTCCGCGTTCAGGCGTCCTCTTTTGCTCTGCATTTTGTGGAAACATTTTCGTCTCTAAAAAAACACTCTTGGTGGGTGCTGCAGTCTTCTGTACAGTGCGTTAGCTGAAGTGGTGGTGCAACCAGTGTCGGACGACAACATGTGTTTCTGAAGTACAATGAATGGTGCAATAGAACTTCTGACATTTAGTACAGATATAGCAAAAATGCACAGATTCTTAAAATTCATGGAAAAATATTATTTTATTATCTATTAAATATTTATTATATAATAAATCATTAGTTATTATATGTGTATTATATAATAAATCATAATAAGTTATTAAATATTAATTGTTTATGATGAAATATTAAATTATATGCCATTATTTAATAACAAATTATTAAGTATTTAGTTATTAAATATTCATCACTAAATCATTAAACAATTATTATTCATTATTAATTCTTAAAAATTATTGAAAAATATATTCTTAATAATAAACTATTAAGCATTTATTATTGGGGATTTAGAGAATCTGTGCGTTCCTGTTAAGCGTTTTCACAAGTTTCATGTAAGTTATGAGTACAGACATCGAAGCTTAGAGACACAAACAAATGCATGAGTACAACGCTATGTTACTTGGGTACGAGTGGCGTAGACAAGTGACTTCTCCCAAACAAAGAGGTCCTTAATACATACGTAAACACGTGATATAACCACGCTGGGACGTCAAACGAAGTGTTTGGGCTTGACATGTTAAAATAAATCTTTAGTGACAAATGCATAGCATATATAGTAGATACTGTAAACATAGAACTCCAAAAAAAACCATACAAAATCATCACATACTCCAGGTATATATGGCATAGCTGTTCGTCATATACGACTTAGTTATCTGCTATAACATATTTAGATAGGTAGACTTTTGCCTTAAATAAATAAATCCAGATTGCACACTGACACAGGAAAGGGTTAAAATACAGAATATTAAATATTTGGAATATTGTTTAAAATACAGACATATGGAATATTGCTATACAAACAAAAACAGAACTAGTCGATTATAAACCCTGCTTTTTATAAATTATAATAAATACACATATATATATATATATATATATATATAATCACTCAGTGAACTCATTGGATTATACTCTTATGCTAAGCAACAATAAAGAACAGATACACACATAGATATTAAGCAAATAAATTGCATAGTACCTATATTACACCGTTTGAAATATCATACTTAAATACTTCGATTTTCTAATATTATATACTACATAGGCATGCTTACATCAAATGCACACCAATAGTTAATATTCCAACAAGATTGCAAAATAAAAATAAAGTATTACAATGAAAATGTCAACATATTTCACGACAAAAAACCTTTTTGCGGTGAAATTTAGTTTGTTGGATGGAAATATTTCTTAAACTTTTATGAACATGGTGAACTTTAGTATTTTTCCTTTTTATCTACGCCACCGGTTTGTTATTAAACAGCACACTGGTTTCAAATATGACTTAGATCTTTTTCAAGTTAAAGTTTCGTTAACATCAAATATGAAAATGGAGGCTCATTTCATCTGCTTTAAAATCATGGTTGTTGTAAAATAGAAACCTTTTCTTAACTTTTTTTTCACGACAGCATTTAAACACTGCATCTGCAAATGTGCGGAAAAAGGCACAAATGAAATTTGATTGCCCAGTCATGCTGTTTAACACAAAAGTACCAACTCAGTAAGTCATATAGACATAAGTTGTTCCCTCAAGCAACTGTTTGCTTGGAAATCTAATAGAGACACTACGAAACAATATGAGAGTTAATCAGAAATAGTTTTAAATATGGTATCCGGGGAGAAATATTCCTGAACTTTTCCAGAAGCCACATTCTAAAGCTAGTTTTATAATAAAATAAACAGATTGTTTTATTATAAAATCGAATGAAATTCATAATATGTGTAATTACTTGCGTTCAGTTAATAATAAGTTATTAATTATTAAAATAATTGATATATAATTATTAATCACATTTTATTGATAGTTATTTAAGTAAATTAATGACAAAAATTATAATAAATGATTTATTTTATAATTTAATTCACAATTTAATCAATAATTTAATGAATAATTTAAATTTAGTTTCATTATGCACTGTTTCCTTTACCTCTCGATTTATAAATAAATTGAAAAATTATACATTAATAAAAATATTTAAACTTTAAAAAGACAAAGTGCTCATTTTAATTCAGTAATATAAAATTTTAGATCAATATTTTTAATTTCTTTTTTTTTAATTTCTCATCTTAAAACTTACGATTTCACGTAAACTATTAGATGACATTATTAAAAATTTCCTTATTTTCTCCCTATGTGCTGTCGATTTATCAATATATTTTCTGCCTAAAAGAATGTTTATTATTAGATTCAACGATGCCAAGAGACATTTTTCCGGTTATATCGACAACAATTGAAAGCATCGTTTTCTATACTTCTTAACTGCACTTCCTAAACGTGCATGTAGTTTTCAATAAGTAGGTAATATTTTGGCTAATTTTTTTTTCTCTGATAATCCTCAAACCGAATAATCCGTACACGGATGTGAGCTTGGACATAATGATATAAACGCAATATAACTGGCGTTTGTGGGATGTTACATGCATAAAATAATTAACAAGACAGATGGAGTACTGCACGTGTGTTTCGGAAGAAGGAATTAACAAAAACTGATCAATGGAAAAATTAGTGAGAAAAATACGCTTGAAAACCATTATCAATAGCGATCATGGTTAAATAAAAAATTCATACAGTTTCATCGTGTCTCTAATAGTAATTTCATTTAAAAGTGTAGAAATAGAAGAAATTAAACATTCCATTTTAATTTGTATCCAAAGAAGACATTTCTATCAGCTCAGAAACTGGAACTTATAAAGATGGAATGATATACAAAAGAGAACAAAATAATAAACTTCTAATACAAATACAATTAACAAATACAATAAGGTTAAAACTAATGAAGTAATAAAATGATGAGCTAAAAATCTAGTTATTCGATAAAATTATTCTTTTTCACGAACTTATAATACAAATAATTTTGTTAAACTTTTAATGGATCTGTCCTACTATAAGCTCATTCATTTGGTTCCATGTTTGCCGGAAAAATAGTATAATTAATGAAGTTCAGTTATCTAGGAAATTCTTATAATCAGTTAAATATTACTTTAATTAATGTTACTTGTATATATTCTTATTGCCACTTAAATATTACTTTAATTAAAGTTGCTTGTATTTATTCTTATTACAACTTAAATGTTACTTTCATTAAAGTTGTTTGTATTTATTCTTATTACCACTTAAATATTACTTTCATTAAAGTTGCTTGTATTTATTCTTATTACCACTTAAATATCCCTTTCATTAAAGTTGCCTGTATTTATTCTTATTGCCAAATAAATACTACTTTAATTAAAGTTACATTTATTCTTAATACCCACTTAAATATTACTTTAATTAAAGTTGCTTGTATTTATAATATGCAAGTGGGCATGTACTCCACAGTACGGGATAAACAATTATTTCATAGATGTCTCTCTGTGGTTAATAAAAATTTAGAACCATTGCCTTATTTTCTAATTAATTTTTTATGTTAAGTATGGCGCCGCAAACTGTAACGGCTAAATTCCAAGAATGAAAAAAAAACACAAGCAGAGAAATATATTACTTCCTATTAGGGTGTAGCTCACACTCACTATGTGGTATCAATGACGAAAAAAGAAACATGTAGCAAATGATGTATGAAGAACATGAAAAGTCTCAGCAACAACTCTCGTTATTAAAGAAGTCTTTGAAAAAACCAGTGATTGACATGGAAAGAATTTAAACATTGAGCTTTACATAAAACTTTTGAGCATCTTTTTTAAAGCTTTAAAATTGAGCACGGTGTGTAAAAGAAATGCACAGTGCAAAACATAACGTCCCAAGTAGCGTTAAACGAGACTCAGATATAAAATCTCCCGAGAAAAATGGGGGCATCTCAAGTGTTATACTTCGAATAAGGTTGAAACACGCCAGTAGTAATTATGTACTGAATAATATATGAACGCATGTGTATTAAAATCATTCTTTCTAAATTGTAAAAACTTTACCAATAGATTAATACATTTAAAGCATACGCCATGTATTAAATATCCTTTTATGTTCCTTAAAATTTATGGATGATTAATATGAAAAAGTTTCCTCGATAACACTTACAAACTGCCGTAAAAGTACCCTAATATTTTTGAAGTAACGTATTCTTAAAGGTTAAATTTAATGTTACGTGTGATTGAGATTGTGTGTGTGTGTATATATATATAAATAAGCTAAATTTTTGAGTTCAATTATAATTTGTCATAGACTAAAATTTTAGGAATTTTTTCTTTACAATTAAAAGAAAAGAAATCTATTCATAACTACATTAAAACGTATATAGCATTATCTTTCGAAAGTGTTAAAACTTTCTATTCTGATTTTTACAATGTGCTATCTGTTTACTATTGGTAAAAGAGTTTAGTTTATTTTTTCTATTTATTTTCAATGTAATAGTATCGTTTGGATATTAAAATATTAGAAAATGTTTTGGCTCATGCTTAATAGTTTTTCTCAAACAATAACTTAAAGGACTTTGATGCCAGGATATTTTTCTTTTCCTGTTTCCTGCGACGAATTGTGCTTAAACTGTAAATATACAAACTACAGGAAAATTTTGATGGTTTGAACAATGGTACAAAAACCTGATTTCGATTTTAAAAAAGCCTTATATAAACTACTGCTGTTTGGAGCACCATCGCGAAACCCTCGTAAGTACAACCTCCTCGTAACATTCATATATTCTGAAATTCTCTAAACTAAATAAATAAATAACTTTTTTATAGCAACTTAAGGTTATGAATTGCATTTTGCATTTCAGTAAATAAATTTATCAAGCAACCGTAAAGTCTTTTTTTTACAATACCAGATTAAAATCAGAGTCTACTAACATGCTGATGACTCCTTTGTTTTTTTCTTCAAAATTTACACAATGCTACGTTTAATATACAGTTTTATAACACATTATGATTTGATGTTTCCTTTGATACACATGCGAATGTCACAGTCTAAAGTATACGAAGTAAAAATCATTTATGAAATGACTTTTTTCCCACATACATGCAAAGAATATCTCTTATTTATGAAATTTTAAAGACTGTAAGTTGTGTCCAAAACTTGCACAAAGACTCGTGTTTACGCGCTGCTTACAGTTCAAGGACTTTTTACCCTGTTGCTAACTTAGCCGAAATATTTATCAGCATTTTTGAACAAATTTTTTTTCATGAACAACGCAAGTTACTTCTTCAGTAATCTATATATTTTGCGATAAACGAAATTAAACAAT
Organism: Dolomedes plantarius; assembly: GCA_907164885.2. Classification (NCBI taxonomy): domain Eukaryota; kingdom Metazoa; phylum Arthropoda; class Arachnida; order Araneae; family Dolomedidae; genus Dolomedes; species Dolomedes plantarius. The sequence goes on along the minus strand of OU015502.1, from coordinate 47,703,441 downwards.
ATGAAAAAGAAGATAGAAATTTATAAAATGCATCAAAATATAAATGAATTTAAGGTAAAAGATATATCGGTTTCTTTGTCAATTTTCACGAGTTTCGGGACTGTAATATCTGCTTATTTATCGAAAGTGTGATTTTTTTTATTGTAATAATGAATTTGCATGATTATTTCTCGTTATTTCAATTCACTACAGCTTTGGTGATATCCTTTTCCGTTAATTTACCACTTCAGTGATTAATTAAAATGTTATAACACATTTTCAAAGTTTTTTTTTACAGCTCGTTTCAATTTTCACCTGTTTCAGGGCTTTAATTTTCTGTTTGTTCAAAGTCGTAGCGATGATTATCTTATATCCTAATGTGACTTTTGAAATTATTTTCAACTTCGTTTAAATTTTTTTACCACTATTCGTGCTTTAATTTTTTATTTCTATTTAGTTTGTGTCTTTATTTTATTTGTTATTGAATTTTAATCGTGGTTCTACTTTCAATCAATTTCCACCAATTTTTAACTTTTAATTTCGGTTTACATACAACCGGATTAATTACATCCTCTACTACAGTAAGTTTTTGAAGTTATTTTTGTTTATAACTTTCACAATTTTTGGTGTTTTTGTTTTTATTTTCCATTTATCACTTGGGTGTTTACGTTACTTGATGGAAATTTTGAGGCAATTGCACCAATTTTCGCAACTTAGTAGCTTTTATTTCATCTTTCTAGACGTTATTGTTCAATGTAAAAATAGATGAGTTATAGTATTAACTTTATTGTAAAATGTTCAATATTTTGGATGATTTAAAAATAATTTTAAATTTATTCAAATATAATTAAAGGATTGTTTAATATTAAATGTAAGAATCATAATAATTTTAAATTTTATCTTTAAATTAGCAAATTTAATTATTAGGTTATTAATTATTGCAAATAATTAACTATTTAAAATATCACACGTCTTTGACACCTAAATTCAAAAATGTTCCGAGAGGGCTTGAAGCATGCTATACAAAAAATACCTCTCAACTTATTGCAATCCTTAATTTTTTTCAAGAAATCTCAAGTTTTGCTTGATATACACTACAGAAAAAAATTCTTCTTAATTTATTGCAATCCTCGACTTCTACAAGCAGATTAGCTGAAAATATCAAGTCGATCTTTTTTTCTTCCCGTGTGACCAGTAACTTTCCATTGCTATCTCCAGCCAACGGTGGCAGATAGGTCTTCCAAGTCAAACACAAGCCTTTGTGCGAAGTAGTGGGCTTAGGGGGGTAAAGAAATTTTTTTTAAAATTTATTGATGAAATTTATTGTCCAGCATGGTCGAGGGGGCTTGTATCGAACATAAAACCAAACCGATGCCCCCGTGTCGGCTATGTTTCCTTTCTCTGAATGGCTGGAGTTGTTCCAACACTGGATTTGTGGTGCTCTGTGTGCGGAGTTTGTAATAGAGTGCTTCTGTGGTCGACCTATTATATGTCCGAGACGTCATACTGGGCGTAACGGTAGTAACTAACCTGAAAGAGAAGGAGAAATCGTTAAGTAGTGACCCTCAGACAAAGATGCGAGCTCTGAAAAAACATATTTTAAGATTTCATAAAGTGTTCCTCGTAATAACAACATGGCATATACGAAACCAGTAAAGAAAAACTATACAACTAGATATGAACTGAAAATTTTCAGAATAGTGTATCCATTACTTTTAGTCCATTGATGGTTCCCCGCTGCTTACCTAGTGAAAATCTGCGCTAGAGGGCGTGGCCTAGGAAGTGCAGTCTGACCACTGTTCCCATGGTCTAACAGTGTAATTGCGAAATAATAAATAGCCCATCATGTATAAACGAGAATATTTAACTAGTAGTTACGAAACAGTACTGCTTACGAACAGTACTGCCTCATAGCAACGAATTTCTAATTAACAAAATCTTTTGTTTAACAAAATTTCACCCAAGACCTTTACTTCGACGGGCATTCATAAAACAAATGAATTCCTATGTTACGAGAAAACAAAAATAGTTTCTTCACTAAATATATATAGGACCATAAATACGTAAAATATTACATAATATATGCTATTCTTTAAATCTTCTGTTTGATTGCCATCTTTTACAATGGATTCCCCTCCTTTTTAACAACTAGTAATTTCACTGTAATTCTAATTTACCTACCTTTGTATTAGATGAAGTTATTTTATAGGAACAACGATTCTCCCAGTTTAACACCGTCTCTACAGTTGAATAAAAACGCCTTCTACGGGCACTTTTTTCTTTCCTCTACTACCGGGGAATCTCAGAAAGGCTCAACTCGGATCTACGAGGACTTACACATTTCTCTTTTCTTGATCGCATAAACGACTGGTGCGCGAACTGTGGATCGCGAACCACAAAGGGCTCAGGGAGAATCTGAAGTAAATCGCTTTCACTTTATATGTGCGAGACAGGGATTTCAAAATTAGTAACTATAAATATCAAACAACGATGATACGACAGTAGCATTCTCAAATATTGAATTAATATTATCTGAGGTCTAGGCTCACCCTTCATTAATTTTTTTCTACGAATAAATTAAATTAATTTATTAATCTTTTCTATCAATTTCTTTAGTTTCATATAAATGAATGAAGTTTATAATTTTCAATGTTTTAATGGGAACCTTATAATTTTAAAATCATGCTCTCTTTAATTTTAATTTTTGGTAATTTTTACCTAAATGCAAATACATATAAACATCTATATATTTAAGTTGCTAAGCCGACTTTCTGGGCAGTCCGTGAGAGAAAACTACTACATCAATTTACTTCATATTGGTCTTAAACGAAAGATTGTAATCTGTAGATTTGTCAAATTTGGTTTTTGTAACTGCAATTTCTATTAATTACCGATAATTTACAATTAAAAATTGATTTCTAAGCACGTTCAGTGGCATGTTTAAAATCTGTCTTTAGAAACTCACTGTTTCTGCGCATGTTCAGTGATCTATATATTTCAGTTGCTAAGCCGACTTTTTGGGCAGTCCGTGAGAGAAAACTACTGCATCAATTTACTTCATATTGGTCTTAAACGAAAGATTTTAATCTGTAGATTTGTGAAATTAGGTTTTTGTAATCGCAATTTCTATTAATTAGCGATAATTTACAGTTAAAAATTGATTTCTGCGCATGCTCAAAGACATGTTTAAATCTGTCTTTAGAAACTCACTGTTTCTGCGCATGCTCAGTGACAAGTTTTAATGATAAACACGTTTGTTCCGGGGAGTCTCTTTAGATCTCTCTCTGCCATTCTTATTTTTATGATAATTATGCTTGTGAAATATAAGATTAAACCTCACGGAAATTCTTTATTTCGAGCTGTTATATTAACGATAATTTACAATAAAAAAATTACTTTCTGCGCATGCTCAGTGACATTTTTAAATCTGGCTTTAGATACTTACTAAGCATGAGTCCGCTTAAACACATTAATTTGTTTCTGCGCATTATTATGATTTTCAACATTTGGCAATGATGTGTTGAGTATAATTTGTGTACTAGCATACATTTATTTACTATCTAGCCTTCATGTTTTGACGGGTATCAACTAGTTTAAATATAAAGTTTTAGTCACATGCAATTTTCCTAATACAAAACGAGAAGGTTAACAAGACTTTTAAAACGTAGGATTGCGTTCCTCAATAACGGTCCTTTGGAGAGAAAAAAATTGTCCTGCGTCGCGATTTATAATTTTGGCAGCGTGCCAATCCCAGTAGCAGTAAACAGTTAAACAGAAAAGTACCAAAATGCGTAAAAAAAAAGAGGTAAGCAAACGATAAATAATACTACGTTAATAACACGCGGTAGTTTCGTTAGAGGAGACTACCTGAAATATTTTTTTTTATTGTTATTATGCAAAGTAAATATATACCTGATTTTAAAAATACAGCATAAGAATAATATTTGGGGGTGGGAGTGATTTTTTTATTTTAAAAAAGAGAGTCGCGGTCGAAAAATGTTTGCGCATCACGGGCATAAACTAACACCTAAATAAAAGCATATATTCAGATCGCCTTTCTCCCTCTCAATAACTGAAATTAAGCTTCCAATATCCTCTCACCCGTGTGAAGTCTACCGAGACTCAACTTTTAATACCAAGAGCAAGTTATACTGTGTGAAAAAAAAATGAGATGCGAAATAGGTAGTCAGCCGCAGTAGACATGAAATTAGCTGGCTCATCATTGGGATTGAGGTATAAGAGCATAAAATTTAAAATACCAGTTTGATTTCGTAGAGTAAATTCACTAAAGTGATGCTGTTCAGTGCTCTCAATAGAATTATGTAATTTTGTATTTGATTGATTACACACACATACACGCGCAATTATCACACTCATTTATAGAAATAGATAGATAGGTGAATTTCTGAATAATAAGATCTTTAAGACGAACTGAAATATACAGACATACAAATATTATAGAAACATAAATATATATTCTAAACAAAGTTGGTAAACAAAAAATATTACCTACAGAATTTAGTCAAATGAAAATTAGATTAGATTTTTTTATATAGAGAATGCAGGACCAGCCCTGATTAATAGACCTCGTGATTTATTACTGTGAATTTGGAATAGAGCGAACAGCGATCGAAAACGATAGAAAATAAATAAAATCAAAAAGTTTAAAGTCATATATTAAACCAATATAATAAATGAAAATAATCTTTCAATTCAGATTTTATACTCTAAAATTTTCATTTTCTACCGTGGAAATTTTAATTTTTATCTTAAATTGTAAATTAAAAAAAAAAACTAATTTTTTATTTTCAACCTCTCAATTAATTTCATACCTTAATTACATCTTAAATTTTTATTAAATTAATTCTACCTTTTAAAATTTTAACTTCTCTTTACCTTAAATTTTTAACTACTGAGCACACGTACCTTGATATTCATAACTTGCTTACAGGAGATGAAGTCATCACTCCACTTGCAAAGACACAACTGATTTGGACAATTTGTATTTTAAGACATTTCGGTTAATGATCGTCGTGCGTTAGATTGTAAACAAACGTTCTTTGTTGCCATTTTTATTTTAGAAATTTCTTATTGAAACGATGTTATGATTCGAAAATATTTCCTTACTGGCGATTTAGACAGATTAAAGAATTAAAACTTTTGTGTAAATTATACATTGGTGTGTGTTTAATTATTTCAAGTGACCTTTTAAAGTGGGCATGGCATTTTTTCCACTTGCCTAAAAACTCAAATTAATATTGAATTATTTACTTTTTTTTGGCTCATCAGAGCGAGAGAAGAAGTAACCAGACGGATAACCGTAACTAACTTAGCTTGTTTGCATGCGAAAACAGTTCTCTGCGCGTTGCTTTTCATTTTCGGATGAAAAAAATTGTAATAAGCGTTTCTTTTCAACATGAGGTGTATATTTTTTATGCTTTAACTTGAACTTTACGATAAATATCTATTAAGAGCGTAAAAAAATTAAAACGGAAAATATTGCTGAGAAAGTAATTTTAATGACTGTGTTTTCCACTTTATGCTGTCCTGTTTCCTTTCAGAAAGATTTATGTTTAAAATAAGACTTGTGTAATGGGCACTAATTGTTCATTTGTTAAGGGATTTTCATCATCTAAAAAACTAAACAACGTTATGACACAAATTTGCTTCTTTATGTTTGTTTTAAGATTTTTGAGTAAAAGGTTATCTGCTGCAAAAAACTCTGTGCTACATTTAACATGCCTACATTTTCCAAATATTTTTTTCATGAACTGGAAAAAAAGATTTTGAATGCTGTAAATTTTTCTGTGAAAATGAATCAAGCTGCAGAAGAAGTGAAACATTTGAGAGTGAATAAGAAGAAAATAATTAAATGTGGTGTATCGGTGGATGGCTCTTGGCAAAAGCGGGGCTATTCATCTTTAAATGGATTTCTTAGTTCAATTCATGAAGCTACAGAAGGAGCGTAAGCTTCAATGGGGAATTTTTCGAAAAATGAACCGATTGTTCTCGCTCACCGGTAGAGGGCGCGACATGCAAGCGAAGTGACTATTTTACATTGAGTTAGTTGTTTTTTTATAAATGAAAAATAGGTGAAAGTTCTTTTATAAATTCTAAAATTTATTCTGTGTGCAGAAATATGCCAAACACGTGTTTTGCTCCGGGTTGTTCTACTGGCTATAGATCAGCCTTAAAAAGAAATAAAGAAACTGGACAGAGAAATCCTAGTATATTTGCTGCTCCTAAGGTAAGAACATTATTATTGTTTTGTGTTAATATAAGCTGTATAATAATGAGAGAAAAGTACAGCTGCTGTGTTTTAAGTGAACGCAAAGTTAAGACATCTTAAGTTCTGCTGGAAATAAGCGTGTTTTATTTTTCAATCATCCCTATATCCCAACAAAAATAATCATCACGTGTTCACAAAGCTCTATTGTATGTAAAAAGATGTAAATAATTACTCATACTATTGCTCTAAAGGAAATCGCTCATCAATAAAAGATGTACGATACTTACGTATATAAATTTATCTATAGTAAATTGTATATCACACATTTAATTTTTATTTTATAATAATGTATTATTAGTGTATGTTGTTAATTTCAGTTCTTTATAATTATGAAATACTTTTCTTCTATTCAATATATTTTGTGGTTATGGCAAATTGAGCTACACGTCTTAACTAAAGCCATCATTTTTTTTTAAAATTGTGCACAGAAATAAAATATTTCCAGTTAACTTTTCTTAATATTGAATTTTATCACTATTAAGTTAGTTGATAAGTAAATAAGTTTTCATTGTATGATAAAGAATGTTGTTACTATAAATGCTTATACAAAATCTGTTGAGTATAATTTAAAAAAAAATTAATATTTTCCTATCTTTTTACTGTGATTACAATGAAACCCATACTTTGTGAAAATGCGAAAATATAGCTCATTTGTCCATATCAATGTTATTTGGGGTTTTTTCTTTTTAATTTGCTGAAAATATTTGTAATAAGTAATATACCAACTTGAAGCTAATTTCTGTCAATGCTGGAACCATAATATTGAATTTAATAACTATTAAGGTAGTTAAATTACGTAAGTTAGTTAAAGTACGTAAAAGTGACCACTCCCCTTAAGGGGAGTGGTCACTTTTAAGTACCTTTAAAAGTATCATTTTTGGACCTATGCTGGATTGTATGTACAGTCGAACCCCGTTATAACGAACTTCAAGGGACCAAAGGTTTTGTTCGCTATATCCAGTGGTTCGCTATATCCGAACCATTAAGAAAAATGTTAGAATTCACAAAATGTGTAACTCATTAGTTGCTATGTATATTCAATAATGATGTATTCAAAGAATGATAAAATCTATTGAAAATGATCATTAATAAATTAAATTGACTGAAATCGATTACATTAAACTGACACAATACTAATTAAGTTAACTAAAAATGAAGACAAATGGAAATAAATTCATTTTATCTTTAGTTGTTGCTCACTGTTTTGATACAGAAATAATGGGTAATCTTCTGCTGACGTGATGCCGATTTCAAAAACATTTTATGAATTTATTTGTCCAATATATCAAATGACTCCAACACTTTCATCCACTGCTTCTGTTGACAAAAACTTATTAATTACACTCATCGCTGCTGTAGCATCTGAGTTGGTGAAGATTTCGTCATTTATGTGCTCCTCTTCATCAGCATCAGAAGCAGAATCTTCGATTTCAGAATGATTCAATTTAATTTCTTCCACAATATCTTCATTAGTCAAATTTTCACATGTTCGAAACATGTGATGATGAAGTCATTACAATTGCACGCCACAATCTGAGAAGGATGAAATTTTGTGCTTTTCTATCCACATCACGTAAGTAAATCTTCAAAATCTTCTTCTTCAACATTCTTTGCTTCTTTAACATTCCTTGTATCTTCAACATTCTTAAAAAGTTGAAAAATTCAAAAAAAATTCAGCTGTCGATTGAAAAAAATGTTCGTTATAGCCGATTCTTAAGATTTCAGAGGTTCGCTATAAAAGAATAAATTAGCATTAAATACAATAGGAAAACGGCGGGACCAAAATTTTCATTCGTTATATCCGGGAGTTCGTTATATACCAGGTTCGCTATAACGGGGTTCGACTGTACTACCATGATTTTTGCTTGATTTACAAGAAATTTTTTGAGTAACTGCCTATAATACTGTTTATTATATATGCAATATTTCAAGGTAATTAATAAAAAAATAAAATGATTTTTTATGCATAAAAAGTGAATATTTTTTTTAAATCGAGAATTTTGCAGTCAACTACTGTGCGCATTCTATCAAAATAAATTATTAAGTTACATTAATAATTGCTTACTATATGTGATTACAACACTTTAGACAACAAAATCTACCAAAATTTTTTAACCTTAATATATTTTAATTTTTAAAGAATTTTTTACTCAGTCATTTTTGAAATTTCTAATTAAAAATAGTACGTACTAAAAGGTGTTAATATATTTTAGAATAATGTTGCTGGATATTGTTGCCTGAAGTATTGTAATCACATATAGTAAAAAATTATTAATGTACCTTAATAATTTATTTTGACAGAATGTGCACAGTAGTTGATTGCAAAATGCTCGATTTTAAAAAAAAAATTCACTTTTTATGAATAAAAAGTCATTTTTATTAATTACCTTGAAAAATTGCATCTATAATAAAAAATATTATAGGCAGTTACTTAAAAAATTTCATATAAATCAAGCTTAAATCATGAGTAGTACATACAATCGAACATAGGTCTAAAAATGATACTTTCAAAGGTACGTAAAAGTGACCACACCCCTTAAGTAAATAAGTTTTCATTGTATGATAAGCAATGTTGTTACTATAAATGCTTATGCAAAATCTGCGTACAAAATCTGCTTATGCAATAAAATGCGTACTTTGTGAAAATTCAAAAATATAGCCGATTTATCCTTGTCAAAGTTATTTGTTTTTTTCTTTTTAATTCGCTGAAAAAATTTGTATTCAGTAATTTACCAACTTGACGATTATACCTCCGGTTTTAAAAAGTGTAATCTGAGATGCTTTGACTGATTTTTTTTCCAAAGGAAGATACTTTAAAGTATTGTCTGATTAAATACTGAATTGACTTCCTATTTTATTAGTCCTGATAAGAATTTATTTGTGATTGATAGAAAATGTTGCTTTTCTACTATGTGTGTGTGTATGTGTTTTGGTTAATCAGTATTATTTCTCACATTTTTTTTTCCATAGGAGATTATGAACAATGATAAAAAACTTTCTTCACAATTATTTTCTGTAATTTCATTTCCTTAATTATTAAATTATTACAAAATTCTGAACTAATTTATTCTGAAACCAATACACAATTATTCTGAAAAAGTTTATTTACTCATTTCCTTTAAGAATTTTATTGAATTGTAGCAAAAAAAAACACTTGAAATAAAAATTTTGAATGAAAATAAAAAATTGTTAAATTGAATAAATAAATTCATAAAAAAATCCATATTAAAGCGTATAGCGTATGGTTGTCCGCATGACGCTACAGAAGGAGGAGCAGCTCAGTGTTAAAAATGTGTCTCCCTTTTTGTCGCCGCCACTAGAGGGCACTCGCGTGCACTAGCGGGCGGTTTAGACACGGACAACCATACGCTATACGCTTTAATATGGATTTTTCGTATTTTTCCTAGCGAAAACAAGTTGTTTTATTTTAGTGCGCAATTAATATGAATTTATTTATTCAATTTAACAATTTTTTATTTTCATTCAAAATTTTTATTTCAAGTGTTTTTTTTTGCTACAATTCAATAAAATTCTTAAAGGAAATGAGTAAATAAACTTTTTCAGAATAATTGTGTATTGGTTTCAGAATAAATTAGTTCAGAATTTTGTAATAATTTAATAATTAAGGAAATGAAATTACAGAAAATAATTGTGAAGAAAGTTTTTTATCATTGTTCATAATCTCCTATGGAAAAAAAAATGTGAGAAATAATACTGATTAACCAAAACACATACACACACACATAGTAGAAAAGCAACATTTTCTATCAATCACAAATAAATTCTTATCAGGACTAATAAAATAGGAAGTCAATTCAGTATTTAATCAGACAATACTTTAAAGTATCTTCCTTTGGAAAAAAAATCAGTCAAAGCATCTCAGATTACACTTTTTAAAACCGGAGGTATAATCGTCAAGTTGGTAAATTACTGAATACAAATTTTTTCAGCGAATTAAAAAGAAAAAAACAAATAACTTTGACAAGGATAAATCAGCTATATTTTTGAATTTTCACAAAGTACGCATTTTATTGCATAAGCAGATTTTGTACGCAGATTTTGCATAAGCATTTATAGTAACAACATTGCTTATCATACAATGAAAACTTATTTACTTAAGGGGTGTGGTCACTTTTACGTACCTTTGAAAGTATCATTTTTAGACCTATGTTCGATTGTATGTACTACTCATGATTTAAGCTTGATTTATATGAAATTTTTTAAGTAACTGCCTATAATATTTTTTATTATAGATGCAATTTTTCAAGGTAATTAATAAAAATGACTTTTTATTCATAAAAAGTGAATTTTTTTTTTAAAATCGAGCATTTTGCAATCAACTACTGTGCACATTCTGTCAAAATAAATTATTAAGGTACATTAATAATTTTTTACTATATGTGATTACAATACTTCAGGCAACAATATCCAGCAACATTATTCTAAAATATATTAACACCTTTTAGTACGTACTATTTTTAATTAGAAATTTCAAAAATGACTGAGTAAAAAATTCTTTAAAAATTAAAATATATTAAGGTTAAAAAATTTTGGTAGATTTTGTTGTCTAAAGTGTTGTAATCACATATAGTAAGCAATTATTAATGTAACTTAATAATTTATTTTGATAGAATGCGCACAGTAGTTGACTGCAAAATTCTCGATTTAAAAAAAATATTCACTTTTTATGCATAAAAAATCATTTTATTTTTTTATTAATTACCTTGAAATATTGCATATATAATAAACAGTATTATAGGCAGTTACTCAAAAAATTTCTTGTAAATCAAGCAAAAATCATGGTAGTACATACAATCCAGCATAGGTCCAAAAATGATACTTTTAAAGGTACATAAAAGTGACCACTCCCCTTAAGGGGAGTGCTCACTTTTACGTACTTTAACTAACGTACGCAATTTAACTACCTTAATAGTTATTGAATTCAATATTATGGTTCCAGCATTGTCAGAAATTAGCTTCAAGTTGGTAAATTATCGATTACAAATATTTTCAGCAAATTAAAAAGAAAAAACCCCAAATAACATTGATATGGACAAATCAGCTATATTTTCGGATTTTCACAAAGTATGGGTTTCATTGTAATCACAGTAAAAAGATAGGAAAATATTAATTTTTTTAAAAATTATACTCAACAGATTTTGCATAAGCATTTATAGTAACAACATTCTTTATCAGACAATGAAAACTTATTTACTTATCAACTAACTTAATAGTGATAAAATTCAATATTAAGAAAAGTTAACTGGAAATATTTTATTTCTGTGCACAATTTAAAAAAAAATGATGGCTATAGTTAAGACGTGTAGCTCAATTTGCCATAACCACAAAATATATTGAATAGAAGAAAAGTATTTCATAATTATAAAGAACTGAAATTAACAACATACACTAATAATACATTATTATAAAATAAAAATTAAATGTGTGATATACAATTTACTATAGATAAATTTATATACGTAAGTATCGTACATCTTTTATTGATGAGCGATTTCCTTTAGAGCAATAGTATGAGTAATTATTTACATCTTTTTACATACAATAGAGCTTTGTGAACACGTGATGATTATTTTTGATGGGATATAGGGATGATTGAAAAATAAAACACGCTTATTTCCAGCAGAACTTAAGATGTCTTAACTTTGCGTTCACTTAAAATACAGCAGCTGTACTTTTCTCTCATTATTATACATCTTATATTAACACAAAACAATAATAATGTTCTTACCTTAGGAGCAGCAAATATACTAGGATTTCTCTGTCCAGTTTCTTTATTTCTTTTTAAGGCTGATCTATAGCCAGTAGAACAACCCGGAGCAAAACACGTGTTTGGCATATTTCTGCACACAGAATAAATTTTAGAATTTATAAAAGAACTTTCACCTATTTTTCATTTATAAAAGCACAACTAACTCAATGTAAAATAGTCACTTCGCTTGCATGTCGCGCCCTCTACCGGTGAGCGAGAACAATCGGTTCATTTTTCGAAAAATTCCCCATTGAAGCTTATGCTCCTTCTGTAGCTTCATGGTTGTCCGTGTCTAAGCCGCCCGCTAGTGCACGCGAGCGCCCTCTAGTGGCGGCGACAAAAAGGGAGGCACATTTTTAACACTGAGCTGCTCCTCCTTCTGTAGCTTCATGGACTTATTTAAAAGCTCAAACAATCGGAATAAGATAAAATCAAACTGACCTGTTTAAGGTTTTTTGTCTAATTCCCTTTGTTCACAATGACCACAGGGTTGTAAGAATTAACTATCTTTCAATTCCGAAACACTAGTGAGCTCATTAGAGTCAATGATGTAACTACGTTACTTGGTTTTTTGTATAATTCCCTATGCTCACCATGACCACAGGGTTTCGAGATCAAAGAACGGATATTTATAATCTAACGACCAATAAATGTACGAGAAGATTATATGATACATTACAACTAGTACAAAATAGTGGTAGTTATGTTTTTCTGTAAAGAAAAAACTTCAAAAAGTTATCGTCATTCACTTTTTCGTGAAATTAAAGTGATAGTTATAGTTCATACACAAAATCAAAGACCTGTTTCGCCAGGAGTCTGGAAGAGGGCGTGACCAGTTCGGCTATATTTTAGAGTTCCCAATTAGAATCCCGGACATCGCCGAGTACTCCTGCTAGTCTGTCCCCTACATAAGAAACGAGACACACTGCCTTGGTCCAATTATCGAGGTATAAGTCTACTGTGTACCCCTTATAAAGTTTTATCTGAATACCTAATTTAACAGATAATCTCCATTACATGAAAGAACCACAGGGGAATATCGATGTGGCTTCAGAAGGAGGAGACCTACACAGGAGAAGATTTTCAACCTGTTGCAAATACTCGAAATATGCAGAGAACATGGTATTGAAACTTATCTGTTAACTCATTAGGACGGCATTGATAAAAAAAACCTTCTAACTAGAACTACAAGAAAAACTTGTACCGGAGGGCACTAGATAAATATTTCGAATCCAAAAAAAAATCTCTCAGAACCCAAAGAAATTATAAAAGGTGCAAGGCAGGGGGACGCATCGTTCTGCCTTCTTTTTAATATTGCGATGGATAAAGTCATTAAAAACTAAAATATCAATACTAGAGGAAATATCTTCACTGAATCTTTTCAAATCATTGTCTATGCCGATGCTATTCAGTCATTGCTATAACCTCTATAGCACTAGAACAGATCTTTTTAGACTTGGCGAAAAGGTAAGTAAAGGTAAGTAAAGGCGTAAAGGTAAGTAATTGGGTGATTACAAAAACAAAACTAAATATATGGCATGCACTAAAGAAATATAATCTATCCTTTATTTGGAAATTGGGTTCTATAATTTTGAGTAAGTTGATTGTTTTATCTTCTTGGGCCCAGATTAATATCAGATATGATACGGGATCAGACATTCAAAGAAGAATCATTGGAGCCAACCCCTGCTTTTTTGGATCGAATCAATTTCTGAAGTCTAGTTTCATTAAACTAATCATTAAATTACAATTACAAAAAGTGCTTATAGGAGCTGTGTTTACCTATGCCTCGGTAACATGGACTATGACCAGAGGTGAATACACCTTGGGTGCATTCGAAAGAAAAATTGTGAGATTTTTTTTTTTGTCGTTGTTCAGTAAATGGATTGTGGGCATTAAGATTCGACCACGAATTACATTATTTTATAAAGACATTGACACTTATTTTTTTAATGCAAAGAATGAAATGGGCTGGTCATCTGACACGATTGCCTGAAAAGAGTAACATCGAGAAAATTTTCATGGCTAAGCCGATTGGCCATCGAACAAGAACCCAAACAAAGATGTTCTGATTCTATTGACAGGGACTTTCCCCTTTAAAATTGTGGATATTGGAAAACTATATCTGGAAAAAGAAGTAAATGGAGGAAACTCCTGGACAAGGCCAGGTCCCACACTGGATGTCGTGCCAGTCATGATGATGAAAATTAGATAAAGTTCTGTGAGAAATATTTTTAATTTCATCAACTTTTTTTTTTTTAATATGAATCACATTTAACCTTGTAGGAAAAAATTTATTAAAACAATTGATGTTTCTTTCCTCTGTAAACAGGCTTATTTCTTAAGAGTGTCTAATTTTATTCCTTTATCAAATTACATTTCGACAATTTATGTTCAATTTACCTTTAACGAGTTTTTAAGAAGAACAATAGATTTTCATTAAATAGATCTCGGATCTAAATGCCGCTTTCTCTACCTCTCAAATCATCACCCAACCAATCATCTTTCATCTTTCGCCATGGTCTATTTTCTATGTAATACCTAAGTTGGAGGGCGTGGCTCATGGAACGTAGTTACTCCTTCTCTCAAGTTGGCCTGTTGGCCATTAAATAGATAAAGTTGTATGTATCAGTGTTTAATCGTATGCAGGAACTTCCTCAACAGTCGTTAAATAACCAATCTTTTTCATTAAACCATTGAACATTTATAGAAGGTATCTCAGTATGAGTAAGTAAAAGTGGCACATTTCTGAGTCCGTAATTCACAAGTTAGCTGAATAAGTAAAACAATTTTGGAATCGTAGTAGGTTCTTACAAAATCTTTTAAACAATATGGCTCTAGCATTTCAATTTGAGCCAAAACAATGGACAATTTATGTCAATGATTTGTGATTTATTATTTCTAAGCAACATGCATGTATAACATATATAGAATATCAATATATATATATATATATATATATATAGAATAACCGAAGTTCTTTTAAAAAAATACTCTTCGTAAAAATACAAGTATCATATACCTATACTTTAAGTATAAGTGCTAAATCCCTATACCTAAAGCGTTTATTGGCTTAAAAGATACAGGCATTGGTGAAAACCAAGATCAATAAATGTGGAATCATTCAAGATAGTTTTTATAGAGATTAGGCAAGAACGTCTTTAGCAAGGACTAACCTCAGAAAGCATATAATACCTGCTCGTCGTTGGTCGGCTCTAGGGGTATGCCACCCCCTGTCTCTTCCTGTCAAGAGAAGGTTTCCTTGGTAGTGACGCTGCTGAAGCCCGTCAGGGGCATGAAGGGCATCCCGTTTTCTGGGGGTTGTCGGTCCTCTGGGTTCCGTTTGGGGACTAGGGGCTTTGTCGAGCCTCCGCACATGATGGCGAAGCGTAGCTCACGGCAAAAGAGAACACACAGCGATTCCTATAACATTGGTCAAGCGATGTTACAAAGGTATACATTAGATATATGTCACAGAGATAAAAGTTAGGTATACATAACAAACATATATGTTCGATTTACTTTAAATATATGTCAAAAAATAATGTTCCTCTCCCTCCCCACTCAAAAAAAATATATATATATATATATATATATATATATATATATATATATATATATATATATATATATATATATATATATATATATATATATATATATATATATATATATATATATATATATATATATATATATATATAGAGAGAGAGAGAGAGAGAGAGAGAGAGAGAGAGAGAATATGTAAGTTTGTTTGTTTTTACAGCATTACAGTATTTTAGGTAAACAATGCTACAAGATATACAGTGGTGGCAAAAAGTCCTGAACACACTCATTTTTTTGCCTAATTTTGGTGTTTGACTTAATTTTTCGTTATGAAATTTTCGTACTATCATCCTATCTATTGCTATTGACTCTAATGTATTTTTTCATGCTGATTTCAAATCTGTTTGTATAATTTATGTAAAGTAAATAGTTTCATCGATATTTTGAAAAAACTATCATAAGACAAGGACAAGGTCACTGTAAAAATGAGTGACTGTTTCTTCAATTAATGAAATACTCTGTTATTCAACCAGTCAGAGGGCAGTAGTGATAAAGAGTTGAAAGCAGAATGTACAGCATGTTTTAGTGTATTGAAAGCAGTTGTATGCTGCAGTTTGAAGTGCGTGTGGGGAAAATATTGGAATTATGGGTAAATTTTCATTTCTGCCTGATAAAAAAAGGTACAAAATAATACTTTTGAAGGAAGAAGGTTATTCTATGCGAAAATTGCTGCTAAAGTACAATGTGGTCTTTCTACTGTCGTGAGAACGTTGAAAATATATTCTGAAACAAATTCTATTGCGGACAGGGAGCGATTTGGTCGACCGAGAAAAACAACTTTACGTATAGACAGGTATAGCACAGGATTTGACTTTCAAACAGACAGCTCAATTCATCCCAAATTTTGAAACAATGGACTTTGTTATCGAATGTGAATGTGTGCCCAATAACTTTGAGAAGAAAACTGCTGGAAATTGGATCACGAGGCTGCAAAGCTCGCCCAAAACCATTACGGACTGATTGTCAACGCAAGAGGAGATTGTCGTGGGCAAGGGATCATTCGTTATGGGCTGTTAAAGCCTAGGAAAAGGCAATATTGAGTTATGAAAGTCAGTTTTGTATTTCAAGTAATCAAAGTAGTGTCTATGTAAGACGACGCACTCATGAGGAATTCAGCCCTCAGTGTCTGAAGCCCACAGTAAAGCATCCGACGAAAGGGATGATATGGGGCTGCATGTCTTGTCGTGGTGGTGGAAGACTTCACATCGTGAGAGGAACAGTGAAAGCCAGGGATTTCATTGAAATACTACAAAGTAAATTGCTATCAACAGCGGGAGATCTTTTTGGGGATCAGTCATGGATTTTTCAGGACGATAATGCTCCATGTCACAGTGCAAAAGTAGTCTAGAAATGGTTCGAAGACAATACTGTGAATAGGATGAACTGGCCAGGACAGTCTCCGGATCTTAATCCGATAGAGAACCTATGGCATAAACTTGTTTATGATATTTCAAAGAAAAAAACCTTCAAACAAAAGTGAGTTAAATAAAGCTTTAATATTTTCCTTCAACCACGTTGTCACGAAAGAACATCTTGTGAAATTGGTACCTTCCATGCCAAAAAGATGCAGAGCGTTAGTTAAAGCAAACGGCTGGCCTATAAAATATTGATGCTCAAACATGTAACAACTAATTTTTCAAAATGCATATTAAATGTACCGTATTTGTAAATTTTTTTGCTATTCTATTACGTATATTATGTTTTTCTATATCGTGTTATTCTGTACATAACACACATTCTTGTGTTCAGGCAGCTGTACTACAAAAAATACTTGTGGCTCTAAAAAACTAGTCACAGATTTGAAATTAAGTCAAACACAAAAATTAGGCAAAAAACTGAGTGTGTTCAGGACTTTTTGTCACCACTGTACGTTAGATACACGTTACAAAGATATACGTTAGACATATGTAAAATAGATATACATTGTTGTGTTTTGACTCATGCCCCCTAGCCGGATCATCCAGACCAGCTCCATATATGGCTACTGGCAAACGGGTGTGACTCCAGTTTTTAATGGCATCACAAGGCTTCGGAGTCCGATTTAGCCCGGTTCCATCAGAATTTTGACCGAACACGACCAGGGGAGACATTTGAGGGGTTCGTATCTTCTACCACCCACTGACATCATAGAACTTTCCGGTCTATAGGGGAAACCCTTGTACCTAGGGCTGGCTATTTTCAAATGGCAGTATCTTTACTCATAACTAACTTACAATAATAAAAATTGTTTGTATACATTACGTGCTTTATTCTCTTTAAATAAAAATCACATCAAGTGTAGAAAAAAAAAAACTTGTAAATGATATTGAAAATTTAAAATAAATTTCAAATGGCCCTAGGTACAATAACACTATTGTACCTAGGGCCAGTTATTTCCAAACACTGAAATTGTTATTTACAATAAAAAAAGCAATTTGTATGCATTATTTCTTTCATGCACAACTTCTAAAATCTTCGTAAAGAAGAAATGTTAATTGTAGGCAATGTCTTAAAGGAGGAAATGTTTATTAATTCATCACTTTCTAATTTATGTTTTTTCTCCATTGTCTTCTTGATGATCCCACATAAATTTTCTGTTTCAAACACAGATTTCGTAACCTTTTTTTTATCAATTACTTTTTTCAATATTTGTGCTTGATTTTCATTTTTCTCGGGGGTATCAGTGACATTTCTACACTTGCCAAGTTTTCGTCCACCTCTTTCCTACCAGAGGCCCTAGGTACAAGACAAGATTATGGCCCTAGGTACAAGATGTTGTTGTTTTTGGCAAAATGGCTTCCATAGCCAAAGACCTGCAGAAACCAAACTTTGTTTTTATATCATTTTTTCCTTTAAAGATTACAAAAAATATCTGCTATACATTAAAACATAAGTTTGCAAAAATTTCACAAAATAAGACTTCAAACTGAAGTGAAAAATTTAGTTTTGATCATCAAATCAAGACTTTCTTTTCTATTTAACTATAGCTTCTTGCTTTCATTGAAAATGGCTGTTATGATTTGAAACAATGTTGTCACTCACTCCAATGAGTAAAAATGCTGCAAAATACTAATTATTTAAATAAAGCATGGTGGCCCTAGGTACAAGATGGCCCTAGGTACAAGGGTTCTCCCTACATTTAACGTGCTCATATCCGGCCTAGACACGAAGGTATTGAACGGCGTTCCTCAGATTTCAAACTGAGCACCCCTAGTTGGAAACCCAACGTGACCTAGGGCCCTAGTTATACATTAGACATATGTATGGAAGTTAGACATACAAAGCTATACGTCAAAATATATAGCCCCCCCCCCCTAAAAAAATCTACATTTAGTGTTTTAACAATATAAATAATAAGATAAGCAACGTTAAAAGTTATACGCTAGATATATGTTTCAAAGATATAGTTTAGATATGAATTATGGTATAAGTCAGATATAATAACAAAGATATACGATGGATAAGCATTACAAAGTTATTCGTCAAAAAACAAAGCCCCCTCTCCCCCCAAATGAACAAAAAAATAAACAAAGTAAATAATAAAGAAATCATCTATGTTTGACCTTTCTGCCTTTTAAATTTCATATTAAAGAACTACATGAGTAAAAATTGGTCTGTACGAGAAAATCGGCATATCTTATGATATAAAACCAACTTGAATATTATCCAAGTCAGAACAAATACAAAATGTTAAACGAAAGATTGCATAGTAGCAATATCTAACTTTCAGAATTAGCTTTAATACTTCTCAGAAATATCGAAATTTTAAAAGAGGATCAACTAAGATTTTATTTTAAATTTTAAAGTTTATACACCTTTTAAGCCGAAATTTTTAAAAAGAAAATTTCATGAAGTCCCAACTATTGGAGACTATTGTTGCAAGCAATTAAAAGTACAGAGTTAAATCTATGCTTTCCCTTGACGGCATTCCTTAAAAGCGAAGTTATTTTAATTATATACATGTATTAAAATGATAACTATATCTAATAGCAGTATAAAATTCAGATGTAATTGAATTAAGGATTTATTTAATTTTTTGCCAGTATATCAATCAGCTGTACATTTCGTTTTCTTTTACCCGGCCTAACAATAGGTCTATTCCTTTAAAAATGTCCACCATTAATGAACGAGGAAATAGTTTTAAGAAGTGCATAGTAAATTTTCTGTATTAAGTAATAGAAGTATGCCTCCTGAGTATCTACACGTTGATAAATAGTATTGAAAGGAATACCTTACAACCAATGTGTATTAATTTCTTTCCATTCGTCCACTGATGTCCAGTATTTGTCCATTATATGCCAACAGGGCAGCGTCAGCCAGAGACATCGAAAAACTGTAGTTTTTGGTACATACGTTATCGTTTGGCACTAATGTCCAAATGCCAACAGGGCAGCGTCTTCCAGAGACATCGGAAAACTGCAGTGCTTGCTACTCACATTATCGTTTGGCACTAATGTCCAGATGCCAACAGGGAAGCATCTTCCAGAGACATCGGAAAATTGTAGTGTTTCCTACACACATTATCGTTTGGCAATAATTCCCAAATGCCAACAGGGCAGCGTCTTCAAGAGACAT
Organism: Dolomedes plantarius; assembly: GCA_907164885.2. Taxonomy (NCBI): domain Eukaryota; kingdom Metazoa; phylum Arthropoda; class Arachnida; order Araneae; family Dolomedidae; genus Dolomedes; species Dolomedes plantarius. Next base: position 47,683,243 of record OU015502.1, on the reverse strand, counting down.
CGGAAAACTGTAGTGTTTGCTAGACACATTACCGTTTGGCACTAATGTTCAAATGTCAACAAGGAATTTTGTATTCTCCAGATAAAACGAACAACTTTGATATTTGTTACGGGTTATCAAAAAGCATTCATTCCCGAATGCAAAAAGAACGGAAAGGATTTTAGCGATAAAATGGACAACTGTAGTTTTTGATATAAGTATGTAGTAAGGCCCGCCACGTCTGGTAACCCGTGTCAAGGTTGGCGTGTGGCAACCCTACTTCCGAGGGGAGCGCTTCGTTGTTCGAGAGGGGGAGTTGAACTGCAGACCAAAAACTATCGATGTTTTTAAACATCGATGTTTTAGAATATCCATTTTTTTAAACTGGTTTTGTAACCATTAACATTAATGTTACTTCGGTTACTCGTGGGGAGCGGGAGAGAGGGGTGATTTAATTTTACTCTCTGATTGGGCTGACACAAATGATAAAAAATTTGGTTGCTTTTGCCTTGGGCTACATTAATGACTCAAAATTCTCGTTGTAAATATCGCCATGTTTTGCCTTTAAATGTCCACATAAATTCGTGGTATTGCCAGAAGTTTTGAAGGACTTAAGGCAAATATTGAATTTTGCCAATTTGTCAGAGGTTTTGCAAAAATATTTCCAAACGGTACTTTTGGGAGTCATCTTACTAATAATATTAACTTATATAAAACAGAACAAAAGAATAAAACCCCATGGAAGATTCTGGAGTGTCAGGAACATTCCAAGCGCTCTGATTGGTTCATTGGTTGTTGATTGCCATTTGCCTGTTTGCTAAGGAATCGTTCCCTCTTTTGTATTCGTCCTTTTCAGAACTCAAACTTACATTTACTGAGCGTGAAAATTATTCTAAGTGGTAAATTTTTTTATTATGGTACTTTTTCATTTAAAAAAACATCGAGCAAAAAACATCGATGTTAAAAAAACATCGGCTTCAATAAATCGATGTTTAAAACATCGACATCGATGTCGTATCCCTACCGGCGATCGTCCATCCAAGATGTAGGAATCTTCGAGGAGCGGAATGATGTCCGAGTTGATGATATGTGATTTCGTCGAAAAAGAGTTTCGGTCGGTTAAAGGTGCTGATTTCTGAGGAGTGCAATCGGTGTGTCCAGTGTTGCCTGTTGGCATAACCTATTGTGGACAGTATCTGTGTATCAAAGGCATGTTCGGCAGTGATGGCGTGTTCAGTTGCGAACGGCCGCTATTTTGTTTGACATTCGATGCAGTTCTTCGTGTTCTACAGTGTACCGTCTTGCGTAGTGTTTGTTCCGGAATATGATCAAGTTGTACGGTGTGCCATCATCTGTTTTGCGTCATGATCATTGTGAGGAAAAAAGACCGATTTTACGAATAAATTATACTGCCACCAGCGATGATCCGTAAGTACTGTAATTTTTCAGAGTTAAACAGTTAGCTAATAAATCAAGACTTCTTCAAGTCAAATTAAAATAAACGAATGCTTTGGTTTTAATGTATAATAATAACAGTTAATGTTTGTTCAGTTATATAAATTTTCGTTGCTTACTTATGGTTTTAAAATATATTCTATATGAATAACGTGCTTTATTGGAAATTTAACATAAATATGTTTATAGCTATTCAACGTAATACGATATTGAAGGAGACAATTTTACTTAATTAAATGTTCTTGGTAAAACTGAAATCATTGACGATTCCATAATTTTTTTTTCTGTTAATGAAAAAGAGAGTGGCGTTGTTTTGTTTTATTGTTTAATGACAAACGTTTGATTTTAAATGATTTTGATTTATTTTTTAAATATGCTTTTGAATTTTGATAGCTTGTCGAGTTTATCATTATTGATTTTGCATACATATTATTTTCTTTTGAGTGTTGTTTCTGTTTTCGATTTGAATTGTGTTGTAAGGCAATCTGGCATTAGGTGTGGCTGGAAAAATGTCTTTCCTAAATAAAAGTAGACGATCAGATTTATTCTGTCTGGCTCAAGATTTTGGTGAGTCACCTGACGAAAACATGTCTAAAGCCGATCTGAAAAACTTAATTATGGCTAATGATCATTATGAAGAGGAAGTAGCGAAAGAATATTTAGAAGCTACTGTGGCGGAAAGGGTAGAACGGGAACAAAAACTCGAAACCGAAAATGAACTTAAATTTCAAGCAGAAAGAGAAAAGGGAAAACTTGAAAGCGAAAATAGATTTAAATTTAACGAAGAGAGAGAAAAGGAAAAATTTATGCTCGAAAAACTTCGCCTAGAGGCAGAATTAGTTAGGAATAGTCAGAATGTAGTTCAGATCAGTGATCCAACCGCTCGCGTTAAATCATTAGATGAAATACTTAAAATGGTTAGGCTCTTAAGGTTAACAGTTAAGGTTCCCAGTAAGTCAGATGCGTGGGACTATTTTTTCTCAAGTTTAGAGAAGGCGTTTGTAAACGAAAATGTCAGTGGCGAATTTAAACCTAAAGTTTTGCTTTGTCTATTAGGGGATAAAGTAGCTAATTTGTTAGTTAATCTAGAGGAAAAAGAGTTAAAAGAATATGAATCGTTGAAAAAATTAGTACTTCAGGAATTTGAACCTTCTCCAAAATTGTGTCTAGAGAATTTCCGTAAAGCAAAACGTAACAATGATGAAACTTTTTCTCAGTTTGCTTCTCGGTTAGCATCAATGTGGTTGTATTACTGCAAATCCAGGGGAGTAAAGGATTTTGAATCAGTGTGTCAACTCATCGTGGCGGATAAAATGTTCCAAACGTTAGATCCCGAAACGGCGGTCCACATAGGGGTACTTCAGGGGGAAGGCTTTTTTCAGCCAAAAGACTTGGGTAAGTACTGCGATGCATTCTATGCTTTCAAGGGTAAATCCTATGATGTGTCGGCAAGGGCCAAATGGAATGATTCTGATAAGAAATGTGTTTATGGTAATTGCGGTGAACAACAATTCTACGAGAAAAAGCCAGAAAATAGTAATTTTTTTCTTAAGAAAAATTTCGAAAAACCAAAAGTCACTGAATTTAAAAAGCAAACTTGTTATACATGCGGATCTGACAAACATTTTAAACGAGATTGTCCGAAAAATGCGGGAAATGATTATAAAAGGGTTAATGTAAACAAGGTTTCGGCCGAAGGAGCGGAATCAAAAGAAGAAACTGTAGTCGCTAGGGTAGATTTACTCGGTAAAGCTGTTCCTAGGCAGGTTATTGAGGATAAACTTTGCAAACTAATAAAAACATCTATCAGTGTAGATGGGAATCTAGCTCAGGCCTTAGTGGATTCGGGTACGGAAATCACGCTTGTCAAGAAGGGCTTAGTTCCTGAATTTCAGTCGAAGGAGCTTCCACAATTTACTTGAAGGGTATTTTTGGTCCGGCGGTTAAGTGTCCATTAGTTTACGTTCCGTTAGGTCTGGCTACGGGTGGTCAGGTTAACGTAGTGCATCAGCAAGTGTTGTGTGCTTTAGCACAGGTTTTGGTGGAAGATGTGTTACTTCCACCGGAAATTTTGAACACGTTGGGAGGAGTCCGGAGTGAAGAGAATACTCTGGCTCGGAACTCTCAGGACCTGAGGGGAGACTCAGGAAATTTAGGTGGAACCGAGGTTTCGTATAGGACTCTGCAGGAGAAAGCGCGAGATAACGCTGTCTTTGAGGAATCTCAAAGGGAAATTACTTCATGTGGGAATGAAGTGGGAACGGTTGATACTAACGACGGGGAAGTAACGGCTGAGATAGATCAGGAGAGCAGGGTGGCTGATAATTTTCACTCTGAGCAAGAGCAGTGTGCTGAGTTAGCAGTGGCTTGGAAGCATGCTAAAGAAGGCAAAGGTAACTACTATGAGGTAGACGGTTATCTATTTCATAGAGATAACATACTCGGGGAGAGTATTGGGCAACTTGTGATTCCAAAGTGTAAACGGAAGGAGGTACTGAAACTTGCTCACACCTCAGTGTTTAGTAGTCATATGGATCCTATGGAAACTCTTGAACGGATCAAATACTCATTCTTCTGGGAAGGTCTGAGGGTTGATGTCAAAAGATATTGTGGCTCATGTAAAGAGTGTCAACTCACTCAAGCAGTTAAGACTAGTGACAGAACGCCAATTACGCCGGTGGCGAGGCCGGATTACCATTTCAGGTAGTGAATATAGATCTAATAGGTCCGATTGACCCTCCGAGTTCAAAAGGGCATAAACATATATTGTGTCTGGTGACCAAAGTTCCGGTTTTTCCCATGAAAGATATGCAAGAGTTAATATTCATTCCGGGAGCAGCCAATTGGTTGACCAGCTTAGATCTCATAAAGGGATATTGGCAAATAAAAATGGATGAGGAAAGCAAACCGTTTACGGCGTTTACTACTCACAACGCTGTGTACCAGTGGAAAACTATGCCTTTTGGTCTGGCTGTGGCGTCTGGTACTTTTCAACGGGAGATGAATCGTGTTTTAAAATCTCATTAAGAGTATGCCCAGGCATCCATGGATGATGTCGTGATCTTTTCGAAATCTTTTGAGGAAGATTTAGTTCACTTGAAACTAATCCTAACCGAATTAGACAAACTAGGATTCTCCGTGAGGCTAGACAAATGCACTTTCGCGGCCGAGAGGATAAAATATTTAGGTCACGTGATAGGAGGGGGTAGACATGGTCCTGATGAAAGCAAAATACTAGCAATCCGGAAGTTAATTAGACCTACCACTATGAAGGAGGTCAGGTCTGTGCTAGGACTCATGGGTTTCTATCGTACATACATACCACAGTATGCTGAAATAAGTGCCCCACTCACGGAGTTGACTAAGAGAAACAAACCCAATGATGTCTGCTGGGGGAAAGCAGAACAAGATTCTTTTGAAAAACTAAAGGCCTTGTTATGTGAAGTAACTGGTCTAGCTACCCCTGATGCCAATTTGCCATTCCAAGTACACTGTGATGCGTCCCACTATGGTGTGGGCTGTTGTTTAACTCAACAAGATGTTGACGGGTCTTACCGACCGATAGCTTTTGCCAGCCAAAAGTTCAATGTCACACAGAAGAACTGGGCAAGCATTGAGAAAGATTCTTGGGCAGTGCTATTTGGACTGAATAAATTTGATAAGTGGGTTTATGGTGCTCAAGTAGAGATCATTTCTGATCACAACCCACTTAAATATTTAAACCATACCACTCCTAAAAGCCCCAAGTTAACCCGTTGGGCTTTAGCCTTACAAAGATGGAATCACTCCATCACACATAGGCCTGGTGTACAGCCCCGAAGTGAGGACGCTCTATCCAGATTGGAATGAACCATCTCTTAAGTTATGTGTATAAATATAATTTTTGTTTTGTTTGATATTTTGTTGTGTAAGAAAGTGCATTATTATTTGAGTATATCTGTATTGTTTTGAGTGATCCTTTTTGAACATATTTGTTTTCGCAAGAAATGTAATCGCATTTTATATATATATATATACATCTATTGTTCCCGAATGTTATAAAATCAGCCACTGTGGGCTAATTTTATGCTTAGGTGGGGCGTGTAAGGCGCGCCACGTCTGGTAACTCGTGTCATGGTTGGGGTTTGGCAACCCTACTTCCGAGGGGAGCGCTTCGTTGTTCGAGAGGGGGAGTTGAACTGCAGACGAGAAAACATAGGCCAATAGGGTTTATCTGACAAATATGGCTGTGTATGCCAAATCAATCCTTTTTTTACTTACTTTATATATGCTGCATGTCCTGTGCCCTTAAAAACAATGTAACAAAAGCTTGGGACAAAATTCTGGAAGTCTTTTTTTGTGTCGTCTCTATTCCTCGCATAAAAGAACCCGTACGCAAGGCGGTTAAAACAGTTACATATGTTATGAAAGAGCACTAATTCTCTAATATCAGCATGACATTGAGGAATTTGGCGTCTGCAGTAGAAAATGGACAACTGCAGTACTTGATATAAGAGGTCGAAGAGCAGCAATACCCTAGTGTACACGCAATGTGCAGGACTATTAGTTATAACCGTGGGTGGTACTCACCCTCTCCTCGCTGTCGACCTTCCTCGATTTCCAAACAAACTCGACGATGGCGACAACGCATGCAGTGGCGAGCCCCGCGCCGAGCACTACAAACACGCCTCCGACGTTGGCGAGGCTGAGCGCGCTCGCCGATCCAGGAGTGTTGGTCTCGTCCTTGCTGCACATGCCACCACCCTGCCGCTGTCGCCACCAGCGGTCCTTCAGCACGTGGAGCGTGCCACTCTCCTGCAGCTTCAGGATGGCGCTCGACAGCGGGGTTCGATAGGGAGAACCTGCAAGCAAAAATAGCCATACAGTCAGTCATCCAGAGAAGCGTATGTCATGGAAACGCCTCTTTTGTCATTACCGTGTTTTTATTAACTCGCTTTCTTGTTGGAACAAAGTTCTTTTACGCGGCTTACAGTTGAGTGAACTGGCAGAAATCGTCACGTAACGAAAAAGCGTTATGTCCCCTCCAGAAGACTTTTCTCTCAATGGACTTCGTGGCTGAATGGTTATCACACCGGGCTGCGGAGCGAGAGTTCCCCGGTTCAAGCAATTTTAATTTCCTTTGTAATTTAATTTCCTTTGTACTGTTAAGGGGACTCAGCACACAAAACAAAAAAATTTTTATTATCAACTTTAAAAAATATATTTTTCGATATTATTATGTAAATGATAAATAGGAATAATTTAATCCAAAAAGTTTTAAAAATTAGATTTTTGGTTTTTTTCACAAAATTAAAAAAAAAAGTGTTCAATTTTGACCACCGATTTCAAAACACCACTAGTATTTTATTTTTTAAATATTTAAAGTGATTTTTTTATTTCAGGTCAGTAATAATAGTTTAAACAGATTCAAATAGCGGATTTTTTTTAATAGCAATGGTTTAAAAAAATAATAATAACTATATACAAGTGGAAAAAAGCAGAAAAAATTACTATTTTAAAAATGCCTTAGCATTTTCAAGACATGAAAAATCTGAAAAAACCCAAACTGAGATAAACGCGTTTAAAGATTTTATTTGCTCATAACTTTGTTAAATTATCATTTTTAAGAAAAATCTTTTTTATGCATACTCTAATAGCCATAAACAACTGTAAAAACTGTTAAAGAGAGTATATATTCTTATTTTACCATTTATTATAGACTTTTAACTGAGTACTAGCAGAAAGTTATAATTCAAGAAATTTGTACTTTATTTTAAAAATTGGCTGTAAATATATAAAAAAAATATCAGCCAATATTGCTCAAAATTACACTTGTGACACTTTGATTGATAATAAAATAATGCCAGGTGGATATAAAAATAAAACTGTATATACAAATGCAGATTGGCAAACTATCAAATTATTTTTCTTCACATAAAAATCTTAGATGCAACCTGGACCATATGTAAGTCCTTCTGTAGTTTTTTTAAACTGATAATAATGTACTCATCACTGGAATCAGCTTCATATTTATTCGAAAAAGAAATATTTTGCTGTCTGATGTCAGTATCACTTGGAAATAACACAGATGTATTTCTTTCAAGATGTTTCTTACCACACCAACGTGCTTTGATCATATGTAAAGCTTTTATATATTTTTTACTCTTCCGAGGCATATTTATCAATTATCTATAATAATAAAGGGACAAGTGGATGTCGGATCACGTGACCGTAACTCATCCGGGCGGACACCGATCCTCGAAAAAAAATGGCCGACAAATATACAGGAAAATCGGTGTATTTTTTTCTCATGAAAGTACATAAATGTTACATATTTGGAAAGAGCTTCGAAAACTGATAATTTTTTCTGCGTACACTTATTCTGTTAATTAAATAGTTTTAGAGATATTTTCATTCTAAAATCACTCACTGCTGAGAAACCAAATCATCTTTTGCAGTGGTGCTGCCATCTGTCGTAGCGACGGGAATGAAAATTGAAAGGAATTGATTTGATTTATTCACTTTGATTTAATACATTTGTGGGCTTTTTTTTTCTTTTGTGGGGCCCGAAGTACATAAATATGTTACATGGATGGCTTGAGCGTAGCTAGGCGAAGCCCGAGCTTAGCCGGGCTTCACCCGGATAGTAATTAATAAAAGCGATAAGTATCACGTTTAGATACAAAATAAAATGTAATATTGTCTTGAAAAAGACAATATTACATTTTTAAAAAGTGGAAATTTGATACAAAAAAAGCAACGAGTAAAACGCTTGCTTTTAATTCAAATAAATAAACAACGTTATCAATTACAAATTCAGGAAAACTGAATGCAGCAATGATTCCTCTTCTTATCTGCGTATTTTTAAAAACATTGAGTCAACCAAGGGGGAAATGCAGCAAGAAATTGACGGAGAGACATGTGTAAATAAAGAGGTGGGTGTGGCATTTAAAGGGACAACGTGATAACAGATGTTTGTTAAATCAGCCGTACCTATCTATATATATAAAACAGTTCCGTAACTGACTCATTCATTCATTCATTCATTCATTCATTCACTGACTGACTGACATACAACGCACAGACCAAACCGCTGGACCTAAAGGGCTGAAATTTTGCATGGCGATTCTTCTTATAGTGTAGGGGTGCACTAAGAGAGATTTTTGAAAAATTCTTCTTAGATTTTTTTAAATTAAATTTTTAATCTGTTTTTTTTACTTTTTTTAAGTTTGCATTTAAAATAATAATTTGAGGGTTATAAAATTTATATCACGAGAAAGATCATAAAAATTCCTTTAAAATGAAATCTTTTTCGAATCTTTACCTTCATTTCCTGATTTTTGGTGAATTTTTAGAGATTAATTTTTAGAATTTAATTTATTAAATGCTGATCACGTGACTTCTTTTTCTGGTACTTTAAATAAATTTATCGTCACGTGCATAAAAACTAAATAGAGAAAAAATAATTTTTTTTTTCTTGCTAATGCGGCAGACGATTGGACATTATCCAAAAAAATATTAAAATACAGTAAAAGAAATGTTCTAGAAACTGTACTATATTAACTGTACTATATTCTTTAGTATTCTTTATATTAGATTTAATTTGAATATCTTCTTCTACATTATTTTGTCTATAAAAATATCCCTTACGATTTTTTTATAAATATATATATATTTTACATGAATTATATACATTGATCGTCGTATTTATTATATATATATTGGCATTAATTGCATACATTCACCGATGTTTTTACTTTGAATGTACTCCGTAGCGAAGTGCGGGTTTTCAGCTAGTCTATATATATAAAACAGTTCCGTAACTGACTCATTCATTCACTGACTGACTGACTGACTGACATACAACGCACAGACCAAACCGCTGGACCTAAAGGGCTGAAATTTTTCATGGCGATTCTTCTAATAGTGTAGGGGTGCACTAAGAAAGATTTTTCAAAAATTCTTCTTAGATTTTTTAAAATTAAATTTTTAAGCTGTTTTTTAAACTTTTTTTACGTTTGCATTTAAAATAATACATTGAGGGTTATAAAATTTATATCACGAGAAAGATCATAAAAATTCCTTCAAAATGAAATTTTTTTCGAATTTTTACCTCCATTTCCTGATTTTTGGTGAATTTTTAAAGATTAATTTTTAGAATTTAATTTATTAAATGCTGATCACGTGATTTCTTTTTCTGGTACTTTCAATAAATTTATCATTACGTGCATAACAACTAAATAGACAAAAAAAATATTTTGTTTCTCTTTCTAATGCAGCAGACGATTGGATATTATCCAAAAAAAAATGCATATCCCTTACGATTTTTTTATAAATATATATATATAGATAGATATATATTTTACATCAATTTTATACATTGATCATCGCATTTATTATAAATATATATATTTATTTTTTGGCATAAATTGCATACGTTGACCGTTGTATTTAATTTGAATGTACTCCGTAGCGAAGCGCGGGTTTTCAGCTAGTACTTCTATATGCAGTATCAATGTGAAATTTTGCCAAAATGTAGTCGAAAGTATGTGGTATGTGATCAGACGAAAATCTGAAAATCGAATTTTTTACGAAATTTCGATAGTGGTAGGGTGCTGAGTCCCCTTAATTCTTCAGTCAAAGTTTAAAAAATCATACATTAGAATTCATGGATTACGCAAAATTCTAATCTACTATTACTTTCTGAAACGTGGATAAGAAATGAAGAAGAAATTGTTCCTAATTTCAATTGCATTTCTCGTTATAAGCGAGACAATGTTCGTGCATGTGGAGTCGCAATATACCATAACTCTAACGATACCGCCCACATTTGTACAGAAAATATGAGAATATTTTTGTCTAACATTAGTGATTTGGGTACTACGCATTCATCAGTTGGTGACATTTGTTCAGTTATTTGTGAAATGGGAAATGATGTTAAAGTAGTTATATAACTATTTATATATCCCCAAATCAAAAGATTGAGAATATAACATTATTTATCCATCGATCGTTGTTAGAATATACTGTGGGAGGTTCTAAATTACTTAACCAAAATTTTTATAAACTTCCACTCATATTGGCTGGATACTTCAACTTTAACTTCAATGATAAAGAAAAATTTGAAAAACTCACATATTTTTTATCAGGTGTATTTGATTTAAGTATTAATAATGACCCAACGCAGTTCACAACGAAATACTGTACAACCGTTGATGCTGTTTTCTCGAGATACTTGGATAAAATTGAATCTCAAACATATGCATCTTATTATAGTTACCATAAGCCAATAATTACCATGATACAATATAATGATAAAATTTAAAAAGAATTTTTTCTTATTTAGAATATTTTATATATAATTTATAATTCACTAATTTATATTTAATTTTTAATAAATGGCTATTTTTCCTAAAATATTAAATGGAATTTATTGTTTTAAATCCTTCCTTTGCATTTTTGCTTCGAAAAAATGATAAAAAATAAAAATAAAATATACAAATTAGAGAGAGAGAGAGAGAGAGAGTTGGTTGAATAAAAGAGGGCTACGCTTTCTGGCGTGACAAAAATACACTAATATAATCAATAGAAATCTACATATTAAATCACATTTAGAGTTGAAAAAATAACGTAAGGAACTTCGTTCCGGACGGGGGTCCCCCAACCGCACAATTTTTTTTGTTTGTTTGTGTGTGTGTGTTTGTCCAGTCAAAATTTTGCAATCGATTTTCAACTAACCTCCCGACTAACTAGACATTTGAAACTTTTAGAATAGCTCAGAACACGATGACAATGCATTCTTTTGATACATTTAGCCATCTTTAAGCAGGACTAAATTCAATTTCAGTTAATTTTGTTTTATAGACTTTTGCAGCCATCTATCGGCCGGGACGGGAACGAAAAGTTAAACGCAAGTTAACTTCCAATTAACTTCATTTACTTCAAGTTGATGGGATAATTCATCAAAAAAATTTTAAAAGGTATTTATTAATACTTAGAATTGTCAAGTTTATATGATTCAACACAAAATTTAAAAACAATGGTATATAAAAAGTTCTTTTTATCTTGTAATTATATTATTGTTTTTCCACTCTATTGATTGGAATGAGGCGAGGAATCAGTCGACATCGCAGATCTTCAGTCCCATTGTTAAGCTCAACCACTCAGTGTTTTTCGACTCAAAGCTAGGAAAAAGTCTTATTTTGGATTCTGTCATTTGCATATGAAAATAGACATTTATAGGAAAAATATGTATTTTTTTTTTATTTCTAAAATTTTCAATAGTTCATTTTTGACAGTTTTTGGAATTTTTGATGTGTGTCACTGCAAAATGAAAACTATTTTTTCAAAATACTAAAATAAGTTTTTTTTAAAAAAACATCAGTATTGCACTTGAAAAATCAATTTTCGAATGCTGAAAACAGTAGGAAAAAACAATGCATTGGTCAATCCATGATTAGAATATCACTGAAAGTAAAATTCTCTATAGCTTTAAATTAGGACTGAAGATCTGTGATGACATCTGATGTATCACTTTAAGTTCTATGATAAGCAGCTCCGAAAACTCCGGAATGTTTCTCAACAACGCGCCTGTCGATTGTGTTTCAGTTTCTAGGGAGTCAAACGAGAAAAGAGATAAGGTTATAGATCTCATTTCACTCTTAGAAACGGACACCTTTCAGCCAATTATACTACTAGAAATGTTCTCGTCCTCCTGAACAACTAGCAAGAAACAGGCCTGGGTGTTAAATAGTTTGGGTATTCACGGTGAGGCGTGTTTTTGGAAAAAATATACAGGTTAGAAGTAATAGATAAAGAACAGGCAATACGGATCATATGAAATAGAAAGATGACACAGAGTAGGATAGAACAGAATGCCCAGTTACGATATCCGCCGACTTTGTCAATGAAAATCCAACATTTCATGTCCCTTCGAAGACTTCAAATTGGACCTTGAGTCACTAGAATGTATGGTATTTCTCCCATTTCGTACTGACTATATAGAAGCTTCTCTTTTCTCTCGGAAATAGTATCGAGCTCAACTATGAGCTCAACTATGAAGGGTGATGCACGGCTTCATCTGGGCCACGCGTTCGGGAGCCTTTCTTGCTATCGGTTGGTGCACAGAATAACTACAATGGCCATAAGATAAGGACAGAGAAAGAGAGAAAAGTGATTGGAGGCCTTCAGGATCCATGAGCTTATACAAAACTAGTATGACAGAAAATTTTCTGCCACACGGCTTGGAGAATGTTTACTGATAGTGTCTAGGGAGGAAGTTTAGGATAGAATATTTTTTACCGTAGCCAGGCTACGTATTAATTTTAAAATTTTAAATTATTTTTTGCCGTGCAAGCATGTATTATTTTCATTTTTTTCAAGATTTTTTTTTTTTTGAGAAAGGAAATTAACGAACAAGAACAGCACGAGGCCGTTTCTTGTTCTCTGCAGCGGCTGGGTCATAATCGAAGTTTTCCAATAAAAGGTCGTTATCAATACTTGTGAAGAAATATAGTATCAATAAAATCTAATTATGAACCGGTTCAAACATGATTAAAAGTATTTCTGGGAATCTACATCTTTATGTGAGTATTTAAATGGATTAATGGTACAGAAATATTGTCCCGAGTTGTATTGTGAATCATGTAAAAAGGAAAATAAATAAAATTTATAGTAAAAAGGAAAATAAATAAAATTTATCATCTTAAAAAAATAGCAATTTTCATTTCTTTTCTGCGGTTAAAAATAAACAATTACATTTTCAATTTTGATTTGCAATAATGGGAATTAAAAACGATTTATGGTTTGAGAAGATATCCGAACGTCAGTTGGTTAGTTGGTTTTGGAGAACTTGATTAATATTAAGGTATACAAGATCCCAACAGACCACTCTACGGAATTTCTACTTTAACAAATAAAGAACTTTTTATTACGTATGCTGTCTGCGAGTCGATACCTTCATTGATTCTTCGTGTCCAAGTTAACTTTATACCTTTCAAATTTTTTTCACAAATAGCTGATTTTTTAATATTTCTTAACATAGATTTAAAAATTACTTTTCGTCGAGCTTGAAAATATACTGATATTTCATTTCCTAATCGTCCTATTTTTAGTCAAATTCACGTCAGTTGATTTGATCCTACACCCTTGGGGTTTATTTTCAATCTGTCATTTTTTTTAATCAGTTATTTTCTATTATCTCATTTCCCCCCCACAAATGGGAAACAGCCACATCAATTTTAAATACATAGAAACACGGATGTCAGACAAATACTAATAGTCAACAGTCATTATCTGTGCGTGCAGAAAGGAAAAAAACCCACCCTACAGACTGATTGCATTTGAAAATAAACATTACAGCCGTCATCAGTCCAGTTAAATACAAAAAAGTCAAAAGTGTCAAAAAAAAAAAAAAAAGGTTGAACAGATGGCACCAGTTGCTCCGTGAAAGCGAAAGTTGTAAAATGGCTACTCCATCAGAGAGAGCAATATGTATTGGCTGGTATTTCAAAACGGAATCTCTTACATAAGTGCAAAGAAATTCGGAAAAGATCCAAGTCGTAACAACATCTTAGCTTGGTATAAAAAGTTTCTGGAAACGGAAAGTGACCTTAATAATCGGTTGTAGTGTTGTTGAAGAACTCAAAATTCGCGTAATTGCTGTAATTTCATGTGTTACAGAATCCATTTTGGAACGCATATAGGGGCTGAGATTGATGACCAACTAGATGTTCTCCGTGCCAGAAAAGTTGCACATATCGAAATTAATTGACTATACTAAAAAAAACTTTAATATATAAGGTAACACATAACTGAATTTCTAGATCCTACCTTTGGTGTTTTTTGTATAAATTTTTAAAATGTGTCACAGTTTTTTGAGACACTCTGTATAATCTGGATCTTAGACAAGATAACTGTTAGAACTTGTTGACATTATTTCCGAAGCGTAGCGCTGCGTTCCTCAGTTGGCACCAAGATTGTCGATAAGACCTGTGAGAGGTTTGACATATCACGTGGTCGTAGCCTTGACCTATGTGAACGGTTTAAATTTTTATCGCTGACGCTATACTCCGTAAGCAATGTGAACATGGGCTAAGGGCCTGTTCACATAGAATCCGTCAGCGTCAGCGTTAAAGATTCCGTTGGCGCTAATTGGTTAAATGGGTCAATGATTGGCATATGATCGGTTAAATTTTTTTTTACTCTGGCGCTCACGGATTCTATGGGAACAGGACGTAAGCCTTCCTTGCTAGTTGTGTACTGTACTTCGTTGCTGTGACTTCACAGCGGACATTCGAAAGGGGGCGTAAGGAAGGGCACCCACCGGAAGGCGTAGCAATCCCGTATCCCTTGTTGTCGAGCAGCCCCCCGATCTGCGTGAGCTCACATTCCCTCTCGACAATGTACTCGATGGAAGTGGATTCCATGAGGAAGGCATAGTTCTCCTTCTTGACTCGCTCCACGCCTTTGCTGTTCGACTCGGCGAAGACGCTCGGGCGAGCACTCTGCATGAAAGCCCACATCCGTTTGAAGGTGGGGATATTTGACTCCTAAGAAGAAAACACATCAATCAAGGACAAGGGAAATCAACCCCAAAAGCATTTTTAATTAAACCGTATGAGGAACAGTTCTAATGGTATTTTTTCCTATGGCATGCTAGCAAATACACAGTCGCTATACTTTGTATGAGACAGTCGATAACCATGACCTGACTCAAACCAAGTCCTGTCCTGACTGAAACCAAGGTGTTCCTAAAGGTTTCTATCTGCGTGCGTTGAAATGGCAGTTTTGGTGCAAAATTTCGAAAAAAATAATTATTGCTCTATTTCAAAGGCAAGTCTTTTAGTATTATAAAACTGTTTTACTTTTGTTCTTATCATAGGATGAGAACATATGGCTAATTTAATAAACCGCAAGCTATATAAAAAGACCGGAAGTAGCATCTTTAAATGCATTTTCTAGAAAACTCATTTTTCAGTTTCTTTTATAAACGAGAAAGCTAATCATTAAAAAAATTTTCAATATATTTTAATGAAATTTTGTAATAGTGTGTTACATACTTCTAACTATGTTTCGAGCAGAATATAGAGATGAATGGAGTTCCTTGGCCATGTGGTTTTATCTCCAGTACGCAAGATGTCAAGTAATCAATGATAGTGTGCTCAGTAGTTAAAGTTTAAAGGATAATTAGGTAATTAAGAGTGGGGTTACATCAATAAAATTACTAGTAAATTAAAGTTAATCCTTCAATAATTAAAAGGGTGGGGGAAATAGTATCTTAGGAATTTAACATGTAATAGAGATTTAAAAATTTAAAAATTAATAAGTTAAGTTTAAAGTTACAAGGCAAGAAATAGGAATAAGTTAGGTGGCCCTCATCAAAAGAGAAAAAAAAAGGCCCTCTTCAGGGTCATACAATTCGTAATGAGTAGGAAGCAGAATTCCACGGGGGAAAAAGAAATATCAAGATGGAAAATTTGGAAGGTGCGATACCACCTGGGATCGAACCCACAACTCAGGGTTTCACAACTAAAAGCTAAGCAATATGTGTTGATTTAATCAATCTGCAGGTACCAGTACTTAAAAAAATATCATCTCGAAGATCCAGAAGACAACCAATCAAAACTGCCCATTTTTCACCCTCTAATCTACTGACCAGAAATCTCTCTGCTACACTTTTTGTGAAGCAATTTCATGAACTTTGATGTCAAAAACGAACTTTTACCTACTCCTGAACATTTCCAGCTCTTCGATGATACTACAAAGAAAAATCTGAGTTTGAAGGCGTTGGCCTAGGCAACTCAGTTAATTTAGTTGTTCTATGGTCCTATGGTACCAGTATTTCCCTATACTCTGTTCTATTGGTTCCCCTCTGCTTATTACCTGAAAGTCTGCAATTGAGGGCGTGGCCCAGGAATTGCAGTTGCGACTCATTTCCTATGGTCCTATGGTACCAGTATTTAAGGAAAAGATCATTTTAAAAAATCGGTTTTTCTTCACTTTTTTTGGTATATTTCAGTGGATTTTCGAAATATTATAAAACTTTTACTTCAGAACACAGGTACTTGTCACAGTAGTATACCGTATAAAGGAAATTAAAATATATTGAGTCGAATTGAGTGTAGGTTCTCTGGCGTAAACACTCAATTGTACTACGAATTTATAAAAAAAATCCCTCTATTTTAAAATGTTATGAAATTTTTATTAAAATTATATTTGTTTTCAGGATTTTATATCACTTTTTAACTAAAAATATATGTATTTAATCAGTACTGAATATTTTTGAAAAAAAGTGCTCCGAACGTAAGCAGATAACCTTAAATTTCCCAACGTTCTTATTCTAAGGAAATACGAATTCTGCGTCTAAAATCCACAAAAATGTTTTCATAACGCCTGCACTTTTTTACTGTTAGGCATGGTGTTGTATTTGCCATCATAGAACTACACAACTGGGTTCATATTAGCCGCGTTGACTTTGCCAATAGTAAGCTATGAACAAAGTCAATTCTCACGGAAGACAGTCGTCTAACTACGACTGGTAATCAAAAAATTATTTTCGAGTAACAGTCTCCAGGTATTGGAGCTCATGAAATAGTCGAAAAAATTAACTGTAGCGGGATTTTAACCGACTCGCGTGATCTCGTGGCTAAAAAAGTTACTAAAACGTATGTATTTTGTGAGAAAACAAAGAAATACGGATTGGACCGTCAATATACTTTGAAGAAGGCCTGCGTGGACCCCGAATCGACGCATCCGTATTGGATGTGCGACTGTTTGGCGAGATCCTCCGCCCCTTCTATTGGCGAAACAAGCCGTTCCACTGTCAGAAAAGCCGCCAAGTTGGCCGTGTAGGAGGATACCATGATGAGGGTGAAGAACCACCAGATGCAGGCAACCACGCGCGTGGACAAAGCTCTGAAAAGATAAACAGGAATGTCAAAAAATTTAAAAGGTATATTCACATAAACCATAAAGATAATCACAATTATTGAGGTCCCCAAAATATGTAAAAGTACGACATACGATTACTATAAAGTGGATAATGTATTACCTAACTAAATACATTAAAACCTCGGTAATTTTCCGAATTAGTAATCACATCAGGTAAGTAGTTCTTTTTTTTTTCAGTCCCATCAAACTTTCATAACGACGATAAGGTAAAAGTCCGAACTGTACTGTGATTCTGACAGATGCTCTCCATCATCAAATCAAAAATCTACCAATTGCAATCGGACTTTCTTAATGTCTGACTAATAGTAACCACATATTAAGCTCTAACAGTCGATTGTTGAACACATATGTTTACCCGTCATGAATGCAAATGCATCTATGGAGAACCCGCCACCGTGCAAAAGGTTGAGACTGGACACAGAAGAGAGAGTGAACACTCGCCGCTTGCTACGCATCAAAATACTAATGGCGTAGCGAGGGAAGTTGACCACCCACGAGCAGACCCTAAAATGCGTCCTCCTATACTTCCTCTATATTAAGATGAATAGACTTTGAGTTTTTTTATCAGTATTAGTGGCCCGGGTTACCCCAGTTGAAGCGGTCCTGTTGAAAAGAGAGTAAGTGCCAAAATTTACGAGGAGTATTTTTTCACTCATACAAGGTTGTTTTTCCTAGGTTAATGGCGTGGAAAAGGGATATAAGTCCCTAGCTAATTTAGTTTAGTTCTTTGCTAGGCACTGCATATAGTAATTAAAGTACTAATGCATATAGTAATTAAAGTACACAGAACACACCTTATTAAGGTGGGGACTCTTACACAAAAATCAACTTATGCATGGCGCTGACCTATATTTAACTCTAATTACTCGACAATCATGGGAAATATTTACTTTTTTTTAAACCAATGGGGAGGAACTTATAATCAAACATTCGCCTGTACTACGCCGCAATTTTACTGCCCATTTTATTATGGGGGCACCATATAGGCAGACAGCATTACCCCCTATGAAGGGACGACACAAACGGAGGCATTTTTCGTGGCGCAACGCCGGGATTCGATCTGAGCACCCTCAGCACCGAAAACCAGCGCGCTGTACTACAGGGCCGCCACAAGCCCAGGAAATATTTACTCTATTGGTTAACATTTAGCAGAGCAAATCCAATAGGGTTGTTACGCAACAGCTTTAATGGACCCAAAATATCCGTCACTGGCTTTAATAATTGCTGTTAAGGTTACTGTGTACTAAACTTATTGGATTCTCTCACCTCAATGTTTACCTATGGAGAAAATGTGTCCAAGGATTGCCGACTTAGATTGAAAGATTTTTTTTTAAAAATTGTACTCTGTAATATAGATAGAAATTTTACACCTTGAGGCATTTTAGATTTTTTTAAAGAAAAATACAAATAATATTTTAAAACTTAAATTATTCGGGGGAAATATCTGGTATAGTGTGTTTTAAACGCTCATCAATTCCTTTGGTGGACGCAATCGATAAACTGAATCCTGTTGCAAGGTGCAGAACAGTTCGGGCTATCTGAAAATACTATTTTTATTGGATTATAGGCATTTACGGAGCTGTCAATAGTAGACACATTTTCTCCGTAGGTTAACATTGACATAAACGAATCCAATGGGGTTAGTAGACAGCAGCCTTAAGCGTCGCTTACATTATTAAGTGTTCGCCAAAGTGTCTTTCCGATTCAGAGAAATTCCCAGTACACTCTGTATGTATTCGCTCATACTCAAAGGAAGACATATTCAATGGTTTAAGATGTCACATATGAAAAACCGACCTAATACAGATATCAGGTTTCCTTACCTGGGAGTGAGTTCACAGCCTTGCTGCATGAGGCAGCCGACCGTAAACCAGAGGGTGTTCAATAGCGTGAATTGATTGTGCAGCACATCTGGGTTGGGGTTGCAAGGGTGGGGATTGGTCCACTCGTAGGGGCTGAAACGAGCCACTATAAACAAAAAGAGGCTGACCCCCAAGAAAGCGGTCGCCATGTACACCCAGACCTCCAAGGATAGTGGCGAGAGGAACGAGAAAAGCTTCGGTACCTGCGACAAAGAAAAAGAACGATGTTAAAAGATGTCCACTCACAGTTAAAATGTTGTTGTTGTTTCTAATCATCTGACATCCAAATATAAATTCAGATGAAATCCATGAGGTTGTTGACTCGGGCAAAATCAAGGACGAGAAGAGGGTTTGTTATGAGATCTTCTCTGGTAATGCCGAGACATTCCAAAACGTGCTCAGGGGAGGCCTACCGGAGATGGAACTTAGGGCAGATGGAAAAGACCTTTCTTCAAACCGTCAAAAGAAAGGCTCCTGAGGTGTCCACTAGCAAGCCTAGATAGCGCAGTTTGGGAGCTTCTATAGCAAAGTTAAAATAAATTGTTTTTTAAGACGAGAGAAAAAATTAGTTAAAATAAGCGGGAATAAAGCTGAAATATTTTACTAGGAAGAATTTCTTTATAAATAATTCACGGTTTTAAGCAAAAATATCAGCATTTAAATTGATAGTTGTTCAGAAGGAAAAAAATGTAATATGATTTGAAAAAAACTTGTATAATAGTAACTTAAAGAAAAAAAATACTATATCCCAAAACAAGTGAGTCTTGAAAAACGTGAGGAATTTGACGAAACTAAGCAAGAGTAACGAAGAAATAACTTTCTGAAAAATAAAGCTTTTTATAGCTCACGATTTGGGTGAGTCAAAGTGGTGTAAATCAAATTTTGACAAAATCGAGCCAAGTTGTGTTGTGTAATACAAGAAGTATTCTTCAGCTTATGGTAAAGAGAGGTAAGTCTCAGTTCCTCTGCAGGGGCGATAGAAAGCCACAATTATAACGTAACATGCATGTTTAACGTGTGTATGTTTAAAACATTTGTTTTTTTCTTCTCAGGTTTTGTTTCAACAGCCTAAAACACATCGAGGAATCAGAATACGCTTTCCTTAATATAATTAAGCAGAATAAAAAACAGTTTTGAGACTCATGTAGAATACACAATTTTAGAGTTCACTAAAGTCTAATTATCTCAAAAGTCTATTTTTTTTACGTACATCACTTTGCCTTGGACCCTCCCATTGAATGAAATAAAAAGAAAGAAAAGAGAATCTTTTCATAGGCACGATTTGTACGGGGTTTAAAGCTAGTAGGTGTTAACAAATATCCTGAATCCAAAATGTTTCTGACACCAGACATGTCAGGTATGGAATATTCAGCAAAAAATTATCTACAATTCTGTGTATGTTTCTTTTCTTGAATCGGGAAAATGAGGAAAATAGCAACAGAATTGCCAGAGTACTTTTTTATTATGTATTTTAAGTTCTTTACATTTTAATTTCATGGACAGAAATTAAAACTTGTTTAGTAAAACTGCAGGTATGCAAAATTATATGCTATATTCAATATATAAAAAAACTGAGGGCAATTCAATTAAAACACCACAGTTATATAAAATGGATATGTTGCTACATATGGCAATGATTTTTGGAACTTAATCCATACAATTTATACAATGCCGAGAATGCTGGCCATTCATTTAGGGGGGCACCATAGAGGTGGCCAGTATTACCCCCAATAGGCTGGTCCC
>OU015502.1:47577274-47657274 GCA_907164885.2 Dolomedes plantarius | reverse complement strand
TTGCTCCCTATGAGTGGGACGATACTTAAACCTCTGAGCCTTATCTTGAATTTGAGCCCATACACACTGTAGAACGCTAACCATCACACCATAGGGCGGCACGGAAAATTATATAAATACAGCTAATTAAAACTTATACGCTGCCTTTAACGCTATGAACGTTGATGGCATCGACAGCTGTTATAGTTTATCATTGCTGTTATTAGCCGAAATTTAATCAGAGAAGAGATAAAAGAGCTATAACTAAATCTTAGCGCAGATGAAATTAATTTCTCTCCTTAGGATTAACTACGAAAACTCCGTCACTCCAGACTCAACTGAAAGAAATTAGGAAAAGATTATCTATATATATAAAACAGTTCCGTAACTGACTGACTGCCTGACTGACATACAACGCACAGACCAAACCTCTGGACCTAAAGGGCTAAAATTTTGCATGGCTATTTTTCTTATAGTGTAGGGGTGCACTAAGAAAGATTTTTGAAAAATTCTGCTTACATTTTTTTAAATTAAATTTTTAAGTTGTTTTTGTAACTTTATTTAAGTTTGCATTTAAAATAATAATCTGAGGTTTATAAAATTTATATCACGAGAAAGATCCTAAAAATTCCTTTAAAATGAAACCTTTTTCGAATCTTTGCCTCCATTTTCTGATTTTTGGTGAATGTTTAGAATTTAATTTATTAAATGCTGATCACGTGGTTTCTTTTCTTTTGGATACTTTAAATTAATTTATCGTCACGTGCATAACAACTAAATAAATTGACAATTTTTTTTTCTTTCTAATGCGGCAGATGATTGGACATTATCCAAAAAAATATTTAAATACAGTAAAAGAAATGTTCCTCAAGCTGTACTATATTAACTGTACTATATTCTTCAGTATGTTCTATTAGATTTAATTTGAATATTTTCTTCTACATTATTTTGTCTATAAAAATATCCGTTACGATTTTTTTTATAAATATATATTTTTTGGGGGGATTGATTGCATACATTGACCGCTGTATTTAATTTGAATGGGCTCCGTAGCGAAGTACGGGTTTTCAGCTAGTATATATATATATATATATATATATATATATATATATATATAATGCTACAAGCATAAGCTATAGTAAACTATATTAATTTGTATTAAAATTAGGCAAATTAGCGTTAAACGGTAATTTACTATTAGAAATTTTAATGTTTTCCAATTCAGGAAGTAGGTTTTTTTAGCAGCGAACTGTTCACAAGACCGAGGTCATCAATAATTAATTTCCCGCCCCGCGCGGTCGGATGCTCCGCGTACAGGTTGGGAAGTACAAGAATGTGAATCACCCGATGACGCAACCATCACGCGCTTTCGGATAACGCAATTGCAAACAAAGGGAGATTGGAGTTGTCCGCCGTTGGACGAAGTGAGCTCAGAGATGATGGAAACATGTCGCTGATTGGATTGACTTTTAAGTACTATTAATAGAAGAAGTCATTAATTGTTATTTAAGTATCAGCTATTTCACCGGCCTTTTGTTAATGACTGTCATTATGTGTTAATTAGTAGGTGAAGGTTACGCGGTGCAAGCGCCGTGACATATATATATATATATATATATATATATATATATATATATAAATAAATATATATATATATATATATATATATATATATATATATATATATATATTCATTCTCTCTGTAGAGTCTGTTAATTCTCTTCTCCCCCAAAACATTTTCTTGGGTATTATCAATTTCTCGCAGAAATACACTTACATTTATCATTTCCGAGTACGAGAAACTAGTGTAGGAAAGTATTAATTTCTTTCTCGAAAACCTCTTTCCTTCACACTTTTCTCGCCCTCTCAACAACAATTCTACGAAACTGACAGAGAACTGAAGGTATCTATACTCATACACTAAAACATTGTTTTCACATATCCATCATTGGCTGAATTCTTAAGCACAATATAAAACGTAATTTCCAGCACGAAGCAACCGATAAATGACAGCTGATGGTTCCACCTCTTACACACCACTTGCTGCTACACAATAAATCTTCCCTTACCCCGTCAATGAGCTCCTTGATCATTCCATTCCATTCGCCTTGGTCGTTCTTCTCGCCGTACTTATGATCTTCCACCTGTTTGATCTGGAACCTGAATCCAAGGATTTTGGAGATCTCCTTCAGCAGGTCAATACAGTACCCTTCGTACTTGTCGTTACCTTCCAACTCTTCATGGTTTTCCTTCAGCATCGTGTATGGAGCATTCTGCGGGTGAGAAAATCGATATTTAAAGATCAGGAATATATTTCTTTATACTCGCCAAACTAAGGAACTTCACAAAATACCACAAGAGTGAAGCACGCGTCTAAACAATTAGTGAACAAATTTAAGTCATATTAAATTAAGTTAGAACATATAATAAATAGAATATTTTGTATAGTGACTTTTTATTTTTTTTTTTGCTAAATTATTAATTTGAGAAATACACTCTGACACATGTCTGAGAATAACTGAAGGACACGTACTCAAATTTAATATCTAATGTTACCATTTAATTTCTCTTAATATTACTTAACATTAATTTAAACACTGACTACAAACTTTTACAGAAATAATCATATTAATTGTTATCATACATTAAAAAATTATTAGAACACATAAAATTCAAATTACATATAATAAA
The DNA here is from genome assembly GCA_907164885.2 of Dolomedes plantarius. Lineage (NCBI taxonomy): Eukaryota > Metazoa > Arthropoda > Arachnida > Araneae > Dolomedidae > Dolomedes > Dolomedes plantarius. Next base: position 47,654,604 of record OU015502.1, on the reverse strand, counting down.
CTAACACAGTGCTCTCACCTGATAAATATAACACAAAGTAATTATGACTTACCACCACCTTCGTATGAAATTGCAGCATCTCGTTTCTACTAAGTCGACCAGCGGAATCGGCAAAGCAAGAAAAAAAATGGCGGATAGGATAGATCGGGCCACCACGAGGTCCTCTTCCTGTCGCTGCTTATTCTTCAACTGACTAAGAAACGTTTTTTTTTACTTCTTTTAGAACTGGGGAGAGCAGAGGTCAGCTATGTCCTCGAACAAACACCTTTCAGCTCTCATTGGCTAAAAGATGTTGCTAGGCCGTTGCTATGGGAACGCTAAGACCCCTTTATAGCCGAGAAGGGGTGGCAAGTCACTCTTTTATTCTTATACAAAACCTTTCTTTACGATAAGCTAAATTGCCTCCGGGAGGTACATACCTTTCTTCCAGAAACCGGTACAAAATAAGCCACAGGCGCGATCCCAAACACACATACATCTTAGGACATACATAATAAAACAGTTACACTAAAATGTGCATGGAACCGAATCAATGCTGTATCAAGACTATGAGATAAGAAAATATATTTACAAAGTCGAATTCCATGTCACAAGTCATTTCATTGTAAACTCGAGATCATATCCTATCCAAGTGATTTTTTTTTTACAATGGTAAATGTTTAAGTATTGGTTCTAGCTGCGTTGAGTTTTTAGCTCAATATTTTTAGTAGATTTCATACTAAGAATTTAGCAATAATTCGCCAAGACGCGATGGACAGTCAGCGTACCCAAAATGGACCCATTACAATAGGAGGAATTTAGTGCGTATGAGAAAATTATGAGATGCGAGATTGGTTGTTAATCCAAATATTTCCCACATCCGGGGATCTTGAGCGATAAGTTACGATACGTCTAGAAAAAAAGAAAGCAATTTGTCCATTGGGTATAAGTCCTTGTTCACTTTGCTATCGGAGAGTAGCTTTCCTACAGGGTGTTTAACGAATGACCCCTAAATTTGAAAATTAATAAATAAATAAATTAATCTAATTTTATTTAATTTTGACGTTTCTGTATCGGATTCTTACGGTTTTTTTAATAAACATACCACTGGTTTCATGCCTCTATCTATCACCGTTTCCGAATTATTTATTTTCAAAGTTAGGGGGTGCTTCGTGAAACACCCTGTATGTTGGCAACGAGATTGTTGACATGACCTTTGATTTATTTGATATATCAAGTGGTCATTGCGGTAAGATCTGTGATTGGTCAAATTTTTTAACGCTGAATCCGTGTTTCACTTCGTAAGCAATGTCAACAAGGCCTTAGGCTTTCGAACCTCAGCCTTAAATGGAACGATATTACGGTGCTGGGAGGGTAGAGTGTGGAACTGATGGGGGTTTGAACGAAAGGAAAACGGGACAAACTGCCCTCGAGTGCATTCCTAAGGCCATGAGGAGCCAGGGGTACCACTCATAGCTCTTCAGAAAGCGAACTTGACAAGTCCGCTGTATAGGATGTCTGAAAAGGGCATTCGGCTTTGAGCTTGAAGAACTACAGTTGAGTTTAATCTATTTGTAACCTGCACGTAGCTCTAAAGCGTCGGTTTTATCTCACATAGAAGCAATTGCTAGCTTGCAAATTCTACCCAAACTTGTAGAAATCGTATGGAAACCCCTAAAGAAATAATCCCCACCGAAAACATCTGTAAAATAACAAATGAACCCAATTTTAAGCACACTCTTGAGCAACGTTATTCGCAACACGAGACTCGCTGGGATGAAGTGAAGTCTTCAGAGGCAAGCGAACCTCGCTATTGCAATTGATTGGTCAGAAAATGATCACTCACCAGTATCGTCGACGCAATTAATGTCTTGTTTTTGAGAGTTTGCATGATTTCTTCGGCAGCCCTTGAGTAGTTGCTGGTAAGATTCAAGCCTGTGTGAATATTCCATTCTCCAGCCTGAAACAAAAGATGATATTGTCAATACAAGATACAATTAACATGAAAACAGGTACTACTATAGAAGTAAACTACTGAACGCTAATGTTCTATTTACTACTAAATAGAAGTAAACAGAACATTAGCGTAGTCTGAGCTTTTGCTGAAAATTTGAAGAACTTCACTTTCAACGCATGCATGCACAAGAGCCGCCCGAAAATTCCCACACATAGTGCAAGTTTATTTGTGCATCCAGTAGTCTTAGCGTATAAGGCAGGATGTCGGATGGGTGGACATTCAGAAGAAACTCAGCCCTTCAGAAGATTACGAGATATAGGGAAAATTAGATCGCTTTCGTATCACCATCATTTCTTGCATGACAGCCTAGCGTGGTAGCCTTTTCAAAGAGTCTCTTCCATTTTGCCCTGCTCCCCTCAACAGTTTTCCAACTGCTATTAATTTCAAAGGTGAAAGATATTGTCAACAGAATCAGACCTTCTTTGTTTTCGTCTGTCTCTGGTTCTATTGCCAATAGATTAACCATGACAATTTTCAAAGTGTTATTTTCCTCAGGCAATCTCATCAGATGAAGAAACCATTTCGTTCTTTGTATTTTAATAAACTAAATAATGCCAGGTTCTTTAAAAGACGGTATAATTCGTGGTTGAATCCTCTCGAATTATCATTTATCTGTATAGCACCAAAATTAATTCTTAGAATCATTTTTTCTAATACACAGATGGGGTATTCAACTCTAACAGGGATAGTCTATGTCTCTGAGGCATAGGTAAACACAGCTATTTGTATTAAGTCTATTGAGACTAGAATTTAGAAATTTAAGCAATCCAAAAAAGCAGAGGTTACCTCCATTGATACTTCTTTGAATCGCTTTCTTACCAATTTGTCAAAATCCAACATTAATCAGACTTTTCATTAAAAAATAACGAATCTGGGGTACTTAAACATTTATGTCCACAACAATAAATCAAGTCAGTCTAATTGCCGAAAGCACGCTCAGTAGCTACATACTTCATGAAAATGCGTCCAAGGATTGCCGACTTGGATTGAAAGATTGTTTTTAAAAACTGTACTCTGTAATAGAGAAAGACATTTTACACCTTGCGGTATTTCGATTGTTTTTTAAATGCAAATAATATTTTAAAATTTAAGTTATTAGGGGGGGGGGAAATTGGTCTAGAGTGATTTAAGAGTTCCTAAATTCCTTTGGTGAACGAAATTTATAAAATGAATCCTGTTGCAAGGTAAGAATCGAGGTAAGAATTAAAAGTCGAGGCTATCAGAAAATGCCACTTTTATTGGATTATCAGCATTTATGGAGTTGTGAACAGTAGACATATTTTTTCCGTAGGTTAGCATTGAGGTGAGCGAATCTACTAGATTTCGTACACAACAGCTTTAATATTAGGATAAGTGTCCAATTTTATTGATGAATCGATGTTAAAAAAAGTAAAGGCTATATTACGATATCAAACATCATAAGTATAGCATAACCAAATTCCCAACCGTTTACCTTTCTTCCTTATGGGTGCTAGCAATCGTCCTTGGCAAGAGTATCAAACCGTTCACACATAAATTTTTTTTCTTTATATTTTTTGAATTTTTTTAATTACGTCCATTTACGATAAATATTAAGGTAATTTTCAACCACAACAATTTGCACACAGTACTAAAATATAGAGCGCCATTACTGTGAATGCACATAAAGCATCACACAGAACTTAAAATGATTTTATTCTGAACCATCCGATCGTTGTAAATTTTCAGACTTTTTGACGTTGGTTACTATTCATGTGTAAAAAATTATAATCTTCCCAGCCATGCTTCTGTAAAAGTAGTTAAGAAATCTTTCGAAAATAAATTTTACAATACATGTGTGACGTGTATTTTGAGGGATGCATTATATTATCTTCTGTTCAATTCTCCTCACGATTTACAATGTTTTTGGCTCTCAGACGTCATTAAAAATTCAAAAGTTCAGGCACTACAAATTTAAGAAGACAGAATATCCACCCTAGGAATACTAAACATGCTTCGTTTTTAGTTCATAATATACTGCTCAAACTGACGATTTTATAGTGAAAAGTAAATATGAATTTTTATAGAGAAATATCAAAAGGGTAAAATTATGACATCATTGAGAAGATAATTACAGAATTTAACATTTAACCAGATTTGAAATCTAATTTTTGGTAGCACATATTTTTGTTTAAATATTACCCTCTACCTTAGCTCTGTTCAAATTCATTGAATAGACAGCAAATTGGAACCATTTGATAAATTTTATAATATATATATATATATATATATATATATATATATATATATATATATATATATATATATATATATATATATGTATGTATGTATGTATAACCTTTGACAGAAAAGTTCCAGGATTGATTTTCTAATTCCTTACCTGTGTTGCTCAAACACAAGAAATGGGTGTTATTCTGTCACGTGATATGCGTTCGGATAACACAGGACCCTATAAGTGTTTACATGTAAACTCAAAAGGTGGCAGGGCTGTGTATGACAACCCACTGTTCGGTTTGTTGGCACATTTAGTTGAAAGTGACATGATTGACGTAGTCGACGCGAATTCCGAGCGTAGAGTTAAAAATAAGTTCTACGTAATGCTATGGAAAATCTCCTGAGTAGTGTATACCACTTCCCCCATACTCACCCGATCTGTCATGGCGTAAAAGGAAAGCGTAATGAAGATATTGCTGAAATCCAAACAGGTGTGACAGACGGTGACGAGAAGCATCCGGAATGAAATTTTCTCTGCTTGCTTCCATGACCTCCAAAAACAAACGGTAGCAGTAGTGCATAGATAGCCGAGGGGACGAATTTGACAAGATTTAGGACCATTAGTTGCTGAGTTGAATATATTAATTCTTTTTACGAGCTCAGTACTTGAACTATATATATATATATATATATATATATATATATATATATATATATATATATATATATATATATATATATATATATATATATATATATATATATATATATATATATATATATATATATATATATATATATATATATATATATATATATATATATATATATATATATATATATATATATATATGGGTATCTTTTTTTTTCTGTACAAGTATTCTACAAAAAATATAATGAAAGTTGCACTTTGAGATCGGGTTTCTAAAATTTTCTGACAACAGCTTCTTTAAAAAGTTACAGTTTAACAGAATTCCCGTTGGGAAGCAGGTAACTACATTATTCTACACTTAAAGGATGACATATCAAGAAAATCCTCCCACTCCCTGCATAATTTCTTCCCGGGATTTTTCCTATCGACGTTTCTACTCCTGAATTCACGCCCACGCGCCAAACACTTATGACAGCTCCTTTCACGTGGTTCGCAGAAATCTGTCTTTTTATTTTGTATCATGTTTCGAGAAAATTTTCTGTGTACTATTTTCATCCCAGAATATGACGGTTTCGCTTTTCTTGTAAGATGTGTTTTAGATTCTGTAGCAGCAAAATTTTGGGATAGAGTTGGAACCAGAGATGTAAGAAACGAACTTTTCAACAATTATTCTGTCGTCTTCCTTACAATTTAAAACAAACTACTATTAAAATCCTGTGTTAAATATGAACATAAATTGAGGCGTTCCCGTTGAAAAGAGGATAGGTGCCAAAATTTCCGAAGAGTATTTTTTTCACTGATACAAGGGATTTTTACAAGGTTAATTGCATGGAAAAGGGAGATAAGTGCCAATCTAGTTTGGTTTAGTTCAGTGCTAGGCACTTACCTCCTTTTCCACTCCATTAACCTTGGAAAAAACCATTGTATCAGTGAAAAATTACTTTTCGGAAATTTTGGCACTTACCCTCTTTTCAACGGGAACGCCTCAATTGTAAGCAGGGAGGAAGTTGCAATGCTAAATTTTCACTGCGGTTAGCCTCTATAGTGAGATATTCTCCCTCACACAACAAAATTGTCTCTCTTTCTAGGAAGAGAATTTTATATTTTGTCGGAGTAAAAATTTGAGACAGACAAATACCTGAAATTACTCTAAAGGAGGAACCTTACAAAAATGATTTCCATGAATGCCATATTTTAAATCTAACACTAGATTCGGTTTCTGTCAACTTATCTTCAAACGTCATCAACGTACTATAAGGAATTAATCGTGTTGTGACCCAGGTATCGGAACTTGTGAAACACGCAATAATAAACTTACTAGTATTTAGACAACATTACAACCGATTCTCGATAAAGCATGTTTCGTTTAATGTGAAGCCGATTCCAGAATCTTCAAACGCAGATTTTCCCTTCGCCTCATATTCAGGTTATCGGCTCTGTAGAATAGACGGAGACGACTTTTGAAGGACCAACTGAGGCGTCGAATCGACCCTCATTCCGCCATTATGTTCTCTCATAGCCCAAGGTTGAGTATTCATATATTCACAAATAAAATGCAATAAAAAGAGCCCGAAGAAAGCCTTTTGCGCTAAATCAAAGTTGTCGTGGGGAAAATACGGCAGCGCTAGAGACTGCGTCGACATATGTAGAGCAGCAATAAGGAATAATAAAGAAAAAAATGATAGCCCTGTGACGCTATCATTTTTTAAAAATAGAGACAGTGCTAAAATTGAAAAGCGTAAAACATTAAGAAATTATTTCTTGTCTTTATTTTTCATAAGTTGTAATTTTACGTTGTATTTTTCATACGTTGTAAATCTTAGTTCCATTAATATTTTGCATCATTTCATTTACATTAAATGCCGTTACTTAAAAATTTGGTCTTGTACTTAATTATCTTGTTTCATCATCGTGATGGCGTTTAAAAATTACATATAATCCAAGTTTTTCAGTAATCCGCGTTCATTATTATAGTTCCGATGTACTCGTTGTATCAGTACTTTACTTTATATCGAAGGTACTGTGGTGTACTGTCGTGTTCTAGATACTTTGTAAGCCAAATTTATTTTCATCTAATAATATTAGCTCAATGTGGTGATTCTCATTACAACTCTAAATCTCCTTATCACTCTAAAGAGAAAGTTTTTGAAATTTTATAAGCATTTGTTAAAACATTGCTTATACCGTTAAACTTTGTGTTAATGAATAGATTAGTAATTTAATTAAATTTAGAAGTTCAAATGTACAAGTTTTATAAAAAAAAATTGATGATTTATTTCAATATATATATATTCATTCATTCTTGGGCCCGTATTCTTGGGATACATGTTATCCCACTCCGTAAGGAAAAGGTTTATCGCTTTCGGTTAGAGTTTGACGGATTTTCAAACCCGGTTTTATTAAAAAACCGGTTTTTTAAATTAATTTGTCACATTTGAAAACCGGTTTTTGAATTAAGAAAACCGGTTTTTAAATTAAGAAAACCGGTTTAAAAGAATTCAAATTATTATGTAAAAATTAATTTTTAACTTATTTGATTTGCTATTCATTCTATGCAACGGGCAGCAGACACATTTTTTCAACGTTGCGAGTTGCGTTGGCCAGTGCTTGTGCATTGTGCACTGCGCACGTGGAAAAGAAGTGCCTAACCGACTTATTTTATGTTAGTACATAAGTGCAATCCGTCACGAGTCACGACAGGTTCGCTTAATCTTGTAAAGTGGAAACTGGAAACATAAATATAAAGTTGTTATAGTTATCTGGAAAGATATTGTCTAGAATATTTCCAAATTCTTTTATGGTAACCGATTCTGATGAACAGCAAATCGAAGAAACTACTCATCAGAGTAATGATTTTTTAAAGGAGGCCATAGGAAAATAAATTCATAAGATTCTTGAAGATCCTGAAGAAAAACTTACAAATCCAAAGACACTGAAAGCTGAATTTTCATTATTTGAGGCAACGAATAAAAGAACCAAAAACTTAGATTTGTTATTTGATGCCCTGAAAACTATAAAACCAAGCTCAGTAGCCAGTGAACGAGTATTTTCAATTTCAGGCATTATTGTGTCCAAAATAAGAACAAGACTTAGCCACCATTCAGTGGATATTTTGTGTTTTTTAAAATCCTACTTTCTTAGGAGAAATTAAAATTAGTGAAATAAATACAGTGGAATCTCAATCGATCGTTTTCGGATCCATCCTTTTTCCGTATGTGTCGTTCATTTTATCCAGTCCCAACGATCATATTGCTTTGTCATGTTTTCGAATCTATCGTTTTCCCGTATTTATCGTTCATTTCAATCGGTCCCTTGAAAAACGATAGATCGAGATTCCACTGTATAAATATTATTTGAAATTTGAAATTTTTGTTTGAGTTTTCATTATTTTGTGTAAGTAATGTGCAATCCTTAATTTTTTTTTTTATATTTTGACTTTGATATTGGTTTCGTTTTTTGCTATTTTATATAAATTAAATTAAATATTTTCCCTATTCTATCTTTTTTTTGACAAAAATTCGAAAACCGGCTAAAACCGGTTTTTTGGAAATCTGGAATTCGAAAACCGGTTTTTCAAAAAGTCGGTTTTTGTATAAACCCTACTTTCGGTTTATTAAACTAGCCATAAGTTCTCATCCAATTATCCTTCGAATATAAATAAAGCAGTTTTAGAGTCCCAAATTGGCCTTTGAAATACGGCAATAATTTTTTTTCAAAATTTTGTACCAAAGCAGCCATTATTTCAACGTAGGCAGATACTTTTTAAGGATACGATGAAACGGTGAAATAATTCCTGTAAGTGTAAGGCAAAACGTGAAAATAATGCTAACAGAGATCGATATTCACCTCTCGTAAGCCTTCATACGTAAGTTCAAGAACTTTAAGCCTGAAGTCGGATCGAAATCCATGATGATCGAATTTTATGTCGCCGGTTAAACCTTTCACATTGATCTGGAAGGACAAAAAAGAAGACAGGGATAAATATCACATAACAAAACAGAATCGCAAAGAGACAAAAATAAAAATTTATGTATGTGTCTAGACACGTAAATGGGGAAAAATATTTTTGTTCGTTTTAAAAGGTTATATATAGATTTCGATACTTTTCATTCTAATAACTCAAGGTGATGCATTATTGATGATGGATTTGCCTTTGCTGTTACTAATCATTCACCAGCAAATGCTTAGTTTTGAATTTCGTTTCCTAGATTTGAAATTGGATCTTTACAATGCGCCTGCTTTTCAAAAATCTAATTTTATCCAACTTTAATTTTTTCTGTAAATAATTTCTATTTTTTTCTGATAAACATCAATAATTTGACGTTCTATAAAATTAAATTACTGATGAAGCTTTAATTTTAAAAACTAAGCATCTTTTATTTGAACGTCTTCCATAGATGTAGAAAATACTAGTTCAAAACTGCGCATTTAGTAATCTTCGATTAGAAAAATAAGAGAAAAAAATTCCCCATAGCCTTAAGATGGGGACTCAAGATCTGCATAGTCAACTCATGTCCATTCTTGACATCAGCATTTATTTTTACTAATGAATACGGGTACATTTAAACGCATACTAATTTAAAAAATCATTGAACAAGCAAGGAAATAAGAAGAGAAATTTTAAAATACAAAAACATTATAAAAACTTTAATTATAAAAAAAACACACACTGTCACACATTCACCAATGTTTCCTTTTCTTAAAATGTAACTGCCGACCCGGGTATCGAACCCGAAACTTTCCGATTTCTGACGCACCTTCCCCTTCAAAAGGAAACGCAACCTATGATATATAAGGGAGGGATTCTTTGATTGTGAAACTTATGAACGTGAATAAGAATATTTTGCCTGAGTGACATAAGGGGTGATGACGGGAGATATGGAAACAAACAGAAAATCATAGCTCAGACATAGGACAGAATATATTGAGTGGAAAAGCCGATTGCAATGATTTTTTTTTACGAGGAGCTTGTAGTAGTTACTTTTAAATATTTTAAAAATAACTGAAGCTATGAAACACCTCGGGTAGATTTGACGAGTCAGAATAATCGTGTAGTACAATATTAAAATGAGGAGTATACCTTGTGAGGTGAACTGAAACGATGTTTAGTAAATTTGAAGTCCGATTCATCTAAAGAATTTCTTCCGATTAATTCAATATGTAAGGGGTTTATAACACGTCCAATTTTACTATTAGTTTCATATCTGTTAATATTAACATTAAATAATGTCATGTCATATATATATACACTAGGTGGATCCAAAGCCGGATGTGGGGAACAAAAGTAGCTAACATTTTTATTTTTTAAAAATTTTAATTTACATTTAATAAACAGAGAAGGTTCCACTGCACTAAAAAATACTGTATATATATATATATATATATATATATATATATATATATACATCTCTCTCTATATATACATATATATATATATATATACATCTCTCTCTATATATACATTAGGGCGGAGCGTAAAAAAAAAGTTTTCGATTTTGTTTTTGCCCTTGTGCGGAAAAGTTGTGTACTGGTGGGTAGGTCACGTATGCAAAGTTTTGGGAAAAACAAAAAATATCTTCCGTCTCCATTTCGGCCGTGATTTTTAGCAGAATTTTACTATACAGTTAAAAATGTGTATTTCCACTGTTTTGCATGCAGCTTTTCGCTTTTTCTGAAATAAAATTCAGAAAAAAACCCAGAACTCACCACGGGGAGGTGGCTGCATTGCAAGTTCCACCCGTGCCCACCTATCCACCCAACCATACCTTTGCCCTTGCAGTTATTGCGGTTTGACTCGGTACTCGCATTTGGTTTCAAATGGTGGCATAGCTTTTTTCGACTCTGTTCGGGTTCTAACTAAACCGTCAAGCTTATTTTCTCCACACACAGCCGCAGAAACCTCTGTTACTAGTTCCACGATACGTTCAACACTTTTGGTGTGGCAAGGAAATTTTAGGCTTCCCAGGTGTTGAGCTACAGACTCTCCACTGGAAATCAAATTTCTCAAATCATCTTCTGTCAATTGGGGGTTCCGTCAAATTACATTTCTGCCCATCAATGAGGTCTATATATGAAACTGCCTCGAAGTTGAGTGACGGAATGTTGTAGTGTCTGATTCTTTCCTTTTTTCCTTTCTTGCTCGTAAAATCCTACGTAGTCCAAGTTCTGCAATGAACTGTCTGTCGTCTGTGATCATTGACAAGATTATTGCTTCTGGGTGGCCGAAATAGCCATTTCTCTGGATAATGGGATCGACCACAGTCTTTTAATCGTTTTTAAGATAGCGTGAGACGTTTATTGTCTGCCACAAATTTCGTGGACCATACGTGCAATATGGATTTAATTTGACTGTAAACCACATAGGTGGGCACACTTTCATGATGAACTCTACCAGAGTTTGAAGTTGGTTTAAAGGCTCTGACGAGCTAATGTATAAACACTTTATTCGATTTGCAGTTGTTAGCCAACGTGCATGAGTCATTTTCCCAGGGTGCTTTTGTGACAAACTTGATGAGCAGTTTCTATTTGTGACAGCTTGACAAATATCCCAAAGCTATCGCTTGTGTGTGCTAAGATCATTTATGTCGATTTTCGGAAATTCGCTCGAAATGTCTACAAATTTCGCAACTGGGTGGTTTTTACAATTTGCCAATGCTTTCCCAGTAGGACCAGAAAATGCATTAGGGTCACTCGTTCCACCATCCAAACGCTGCACTAAATGTCGGAGTGACAACTCATTTGCGTGTAACTGGCAGATAAACCAGTGCAAGGGTTTCCCAATGGCTTCCCCAGAAAGGCGAATCACGTCGATTTTATAGCCAGTATTAACGATTGTTCCATCGCACCCTATTGCTACTAGTTGATGAATGTCAATATTCTTATTCTCCATGAATTGCAGCATCATTTGAGAATACTCAAAGCTGATGATGAAGTTAGTGTTATGTCTCCAAGGTACTTGCTTCCAGGTTCCTTAATCATTGTAACGTGTTCTTCCAGGACTGTTTTTTTGGTACATCTTTCCCCCTACGCTCTCTTGCATTAGAGTTTTGTCCTTCCTTCCGTCAAAATAAATTCCCTTCAGTGGTTCCAGCTGTCTTTTATTTCCTTGCTGATATTCTTTCCGAATTTTTTTCCTTTCTCTTCTTATTTTATGTCTATCAATTACATTTAAAGTGTCTTTTTTGGTAATCATCCCCAAATCTTCCAAAACAGCGCTTGCAATGATGGCTCCAGCCCGATCTGAAACTCCGGTTCTGTCACAAGTTGTAGCTACTGCTGGGTATCGGCTTGATATTAACGTCTTTTTCCCTTGAGATTGAGCCATACTGGATGTGGATGGGTAAGGCTTCAAGTGATCTGTGTCACTATCGAAGTTATGTGGATCCACGTTAGAATCTGGATCAGGAAATGTCAGCCTAGATGGCGTAACAGATGGCGAAACGCTTATTTTAAGACTTACTGCTTCTGTCTCTTCCTGCTTCCTATCCGCTCGTTTCCTCAGCTTTCAGTTTCTTTTAAGTCAACTGCACCTATGAACATTTGCCTAAATGCCCGTTGGTCTATAAGAAAAGTTCTTTCCATTTTAGGGATCTTTTTATGCTTTGGGAAAGAACATTTGTTAAAAGAAACAAACTTACATGAAAAAATGTCGAACAATTTCCGTGAGTCTTTCACGAAGGTTTTAAGCTTCGTTTCTAAAGTTGTTGTTGACAATGTTTACATGCCAAAATATTTCTTTACCTTTCTGCACGCAGTGCGTCCGCTGCTGCCTTTCTGTATTAAGTTTCGAATTAGTATGTATTTTATTTAAGAACATACTAATTTTTCGAATTAGTATGTATTTTATTTCTGTATTTTATTTAAAAACAAAATGACGAGTTGCATACAAAACAATGGAAATACACATTTTTAACTGTATGGTAAAAATCTGCTAAAAATCACGGTCGAAATGGAGACGGAAGACATTTTTTGTTTTTCCCAAAACTCTGCATACGTGACCTACCCACCAGTACCCAACTTTTCAGCACTAGGGCAAAAACGAAATCGAAAACTTTCTTTTTACGCTCCGCCCTAATATACATATATATATATATATATATATATATATATATATATATATATATATATCGTAATTATTAGTAATAATTAATATCGTAATTATCGTAATAATTAATTATTATCGTAATTATTACGTAAAATAAATATGATGTTTGTACTGGTTTGTAACTGGACTCCACAATAGTAATTTCTAAGGGTTAGTTTATTTGAATTTAAATTTAAATTTAAATTATTATTATTAATGTTATCATCATCATTATTATAATTATTATTATATGGATATGAAGGGAGTTCGAAATAAAAATAAAATATTTAGAAGATATAGGAAAGCTAAACCTGAGCACCCCGTAAAAGTTTTGGAAATGTTGACTTTTGCAAATTATACTCAAGTTTTAAGACTAGCTCTACGATATCAGTAGAATTATTGCCAACAGGTAAGAGAAAACGTAGGAAGTAAAAACAGAAGAATTCCTTAAAGAATAAGGGGTGGCTATAAAGATTAAGCTACAATGTCCTGTACAAGAAATTCCAAACTTTCAACTTCCTGCACAACATATCACAAGAAAGTTAGAAAAAAAATGAACAGAAAAACTTAGAACAAAAAGCATCAAATTTAATAAGAGAAATCCATAAAACTGACAGGGGAGGAAACAATTCTGAAATATATATGTAACACATCAAAAACGAAAGTAAAGTAATTGGAGAATTTTTTAGACGTGTAGAAAAGAACTGTGAAACTTAGTTTCTGTCAGGATTCCTCCCACCGTATCTCTTTTGCAACAGTGTGAAACAATATGTCTTTTCACTGAGGGGTTATCCCTATAGTGTTTCTCTATATAGCCTTTCAAAAGTTATGCCGTAATCGTCGTTATTATACCAGCGTTCTTCTTTTATAAGCTTACCTCTGAATTTATTTGGAAGGTATTATACCCAGAAATCCAATTTTGTAACCCATAGTTTAGCAGAGTATAAAAACAACATTAAAACCAATGATGGAAATAAGAGAATTTTTTTTCTGGTAAATTGGCATCATTTTGCAGCTATGTGTGAAATTCCACAAAAAACAGAAAAATTGTATTAAAAATCTAGTGACTTGCGATTACGTTGTCTATATATATAAAACAGTTCCGTAACTGACTCATTCATTCACTGACTGACTGACTGACTCACTGACATACAACGCACAGACCAAACCGCTGGACCTAAAGGGCTGAAATTTTGCATGGCGATTCTTCTAATAGTGTAGGGGTGCACTAAGAAAGATTTTTCAAAAATTCTTCTTAGATTTTTTTTAAATTAAATTTTTAAGCTGTTTTTTAAACTTTTTTTACGTTTGCATTTAAAATAATACATTGAGGGTTATAAAATTTATATCATGAGAAGGTTCATAAAAATTCCTTCAAAATAAAAATTTTTTCGAATTTTTACCTCCATTTCCTGATTTTTGGGGAATTTTTAAAGATTAATTTTTAGAATTTGATTTATGAAATGCTGATCACGTGATTTCTTTTTCTGGTACTTTCAATAAATTTATCGTCACGTGCGTAACAACTAAATAGACAAAAAAAAACATTTTTTCTTTCTAATGCAGCAGACGATTGGATATTATCCAAAAAAAATAAATATTCCTTATGATTTTTTTATAAATATAGATATATAAATATTTTTTACATCAATTGTATATATTGATCGTCTCATTTATTATAAATATATATATTTATTTTTTTTTGGCATTAATTGCATACATTTACCGTTGTATTTAATTTGAATGTACTCCGTAGCGAAGCGCGGGTTTTCAGCTAGTTTATCAATAAAATTCCATGTAAAGCAAATAATAACGAAACTTTAAAATATTATTTTGGTAACTTACCATTCGCTAGTAGTTTATCAATAAAGTACGGCGTACAACAATAAGGTCTTATCTACATCGCTTCCGGAGCGATAAAAATTTTAACCAATCACAGAGCTTAAAGCAATGATGTCATCAGTAGCTCTGAAGTTGACTCACATTCATTCGGATGTAATGTGAACGAGGCCTTAATAATGGAATTAAGGGGGTCCAGGACACACAATTGTTCAAATTCTCTAAAAACATTTTATTGCATTAAAAATTTTTGTGCTCTTTTCCGCTTAAAATGACGTTTAGATCATGTTTCTATCTTAATTAGAACAGGAGAAATTATTATCTTTTTTTGCAACATTTTAATAGTAGCCAATCGTTCTTTAAACCTGTAAGTGCGTTTTTCTGTATGATGGGTTTTTCCCCCCCTTTCTCGTCTTTAAATTGCTATAAGTAAAGAACCGTTAAAGATAAATGATTGAAACTTGGAACATGTCTTTTTCAACTATTTTACTTTAATTTTGACTTAGCAAATTTGAAAAAAATATTTACTTTTGAAAATATGAATTTTTAAATATAAGTTACATCTTTTTTTTGTAATTTTTAATCTAAATATTTTCAATTTTTTAAAAATTAATATTTTAAAAAATGCTGAATCAAAGTTAAAACTTATATATTTCAGTTTAATTAAACGAAAATTTTTTGAAATTCGACAAATAATATTTCGAGTTATAACGATTTTAAATTACCCCACTTTTTAAAAAAATTTAAAATTTAAAATTTTTTAAAAGCTTTTTGAGAAGTTTTATGGTGTGATTTTGTTTACAAATTATATGCTTAACCATCACAAAAAAAATTCAAAATTTTAACTCAATAAATAAATAAAATTTTTAAATTGTGTCCCGGACCCCCTTAAACAATATATTCTGGTAACTTGCCATTCGCAAGTACTTTTATCAATAAAGTACCGCGTACAACAATTAATAGAATGAATTTTATGCGGTTCACTTACCATTCTCATGTAGTTTACCAATGAAATGCCGTGTGGCCATGGCTCTTCAGTATCGCAGGATAATGACTTGATATGAATTTTCTGACCTCTGTCGAGGTCAGTCAAAGCGCGCGAAAAGAGACGCGTGGCATCATAAAGTAAGGCAGCTTCAGTCTGAAAATTAAACATAATATATATTAAGTGAAACTAGTTGATGTAAAATAAGCGTTTCAAAGGTATCCATTCACGTGCTGCCAACGATTTACTCACGTATCTCGATAAGAAGCAAACAGAGTTGCGATATATTTTTGAATGCTAAAATTTTAGAGCCAATATGTTTTTGATTAGAAATAGAACCAGATAAACTCCAACGAATAGGGTTACAGTGCTAACAACCTACTGTAGTGCTAACGCCACTATTTTCCACTAAACTCCACAAATAGTTTCTATATCGCTATAGCCCTCTTTAGAAGTAAAGGAAATATTCGAACCATATAAATAATGTATAAAAGTCGATATCTGAAGATTAAACAGGTTGCAAGTGCCTTAATTGTTTTAGGGTTTTTCTGTAAAAGGAGGGGTAAAAATTTGTCACCCAAATTGTCATATCGCACCTCTGCTATAAGAGTGTTACATCTCCGAAATTTTCGATTTTGAGATAATTGTACAACAATGCTCTCTCAGACGTGCTTCTCGTTCTCGAATATAAGCCTAGTATAAGTCTAGTATAAGAATAGTATAAGTCTAGTATAAAAATGTGTCACCCAAATTGTCATATCACACCTCTGCTATAAGAGTGTTACATCTCCGAAATTTTCGATTTTGAGATAATTGTACAACAATGCTCTCTCAGACGTGCTTCTCGTTCTCGAATATAAGCCTAGTATAAGCCTAGTATCTCCCAGATGACACTTATTACCCTCTTCCACAATTAGGAGAGGGAACTTGCTCATGGGCGAAGAATGAAAATAAGACTTTTGTCAGTGCCTAATGTTATTGTATAAAAATGTTCCTGTAATAAAAATGTTCATTAAATTTTATTTGGAAAATAAATTTGTATTTTTCTTCTAACCTGCTGTTCACGTTATCAAGTTTTATTTCTTTGTATTGTGAAAAGTTTAGGTAGATTGTGCATTAGCATAGAGATATGACTGTATTCCTTCAAGCTTTTCAGTCCATGTTGACAAAATGAGGTTACTACAAGAGGGTTATATCTTGTAATTAAAATTCAAAATCATGCTTTAAAAATTGAAAACAACTTTAATAATATATAGTTTTGCCTTCTGCAGTGGTTCGAACAATAAGTTTTTCCAAAGTTATCATAGGCATTCATAAAACAAGAAATGAAATTTCGACATATATCTTCTTTAGCTCTTCCTGAAAATATGGCTATTTTCAGATGTAATACTCTTCTAGTAGAGGTACGATATACTTTCCAATATAATTTTAAAGATGATTTGGCTATTATCAGTACAATTACGGATATTATCACCATTATTTCTACCATGTCGTATATTATTTTCCTCATTACTACTTTTATACCACTACTATTCTGGATATTATTAACCTGATTACCACCATTATACCACTACCATTAGGATATTACTATTATTACTTGCATTGTACACTACCATTACAGATAGTATTGCCATCATGACTACCATTACACCATATCCATTCGGTTATTATTACCATTAACACTATCATTATACTAGATGTTATTAAGGTTCTTAACCTTTAGGTTACGGGGCCAATTTTTTCAGATTCCCATTTTAGAGAAGGGAAATTTCATACCCCCTTCGTGTAAGAACGGTCATTAGAGGGATATATATATATATATATATATATATATATATATATATATATATATACATATGTATTCATTCTTGGGCCTGGATTCTTGAGATACATGCTATCCCACCCCGTAAGGAAAAAGTTAACATACACGGAAGTTGTTGTTGTTGTTGTTGTTATTTCTAATGGCCCCTGGCCGGAAGTTTCGATCCAGGTCCATATAGGTTTCGGGCTGAAGGGTGCGCCTCCAGTTTAAATAACTCCACAAAGGTCGGAGTACGTCTTAGCTAGCTAGTTGCCACCTCAATATTGACCATGCACCCCTCCCCCCAGGGGCGACATCTGGGAGGATCATACCCTCTCCCACCCTCTCCGATCTCATAGAGGGACTTTCCGGTCTACGGTTTAACTTGCCTCTATACAGGCTATACACGGAGATATTTAATGGCGCGTGTCGGGATTCGATCTGGGCACCCTCAGTACCGAAAGACAGCACTCTACCACAAGGCTACCTCGAGCCCACATGGAAGTAATTACCATTATTATTACCATTATTTGTAAATACTGATATTATTTTACCATGACACTACCGCTCCTTTTTTAGCCATTCATTAACTTTACGGATTTTTTGCAGTGCAAACGAATCTAGACGTACTGTGGACACTGTCAGGAATAGACTCCTATTCTTCCCCTCCCTTATTTCTCCCCCGATGACTAACTGACCCGAAGTTCTTGCTTGGGGGTGGTCGAGCGACGGTGGGGAATTACCGACGGGGGGGGGGGGAACCCGCTTGACGGGGAGTAAGAAAAAGACTGGTTCGGGACATTTTATTGATCAATGAAAATTCGCAATATATAGGTGTACATAGTAATGCGGGGTGTGTCCCAGTAGAAATATACGTATAATAAATAATTTTAGGACTAAAGATCATGTCTGGATTTGTCAACCGTGTAATCCATTCCTACAACAAAAAGCAAAGGACCCAGGGGCGATTAGGCCTTGTCAAGGGAGAGGGATCGCCCATCAACAGACACCTAGAGTACGTCTTGTGGATATGCGCTGCGAGAAAGTACAGTGAAGCACCACTTACCGTAAGCGTCGGCTCCCTGCCCGTCGCTCTGTAAACTGGGTTCCTCCATGATTCTAGCACGTCGGCGTAAGCTGAGTTTTCCTCGTCAACCAGCTTATACCCCGTGATGTTTGTCCCGCCATACTGAAAGTCCTCTAGGTCCACTGTGTGAAGATCCTTCGAGAGAGATACAACGAGAGCTTTTGAATAGAAACTCGGGTATGCATCTAAGCCCGTCTGCACACGAAGCAACTCAAAAGAAACTGATAACTGACTCAAATCACAAACCAGTCCGTGATGAGTCGCAACCTATGTAATTGAATGGAGCCACGCACACGACGCAACTGGTTACAAACCCGTCCCGACGGGTTTGTCCAGTCAGTTATCAGTTCTATCAATAGAGTCAGTTATCAGTTTCTTTTGAGTTGCTCCGTGTGCAGACGGCCTTAGAGTGAGTTTCAGTGTTATCACATACAAGGGTCAATGAATGTTAACATTTTTTTCCGTCTGCCATTTATCTAAAAATCAATGATGCTTAGGATAAATAAAAATTGCAACTCGGGCAAGTTAGTCGTGCCACTCCTTCACGAGCTATTACGGTTAAAGCATTTAGTAACTTTAAAAACTTAAGGGTACTATTCAATATGTAATGAGAGGGTACTATTCAATATGAGAAGGGTACTATTCAATATGTAAATCTCATCGTTCCACTTAAAGTGAAAACAAATTATTTTAAAGAAACCGAAATTTACAATGATGGAGATGATTGCCAACATTTCAAAACCAAATAACAAGCAAAGATTTCCCACTTTTCGCATTATATATACCTACATATTTCTTATGTCTGAAGGAGCACTATTGGATTCGTTTAGCAAAATGTTATCCTATGGTGAAAAAATTTCCAATGATTGTCAACTTGTATTGAAAAATTATTTTTTAAATTGTACTACGTAATAGAGAAAGAGTTTTTTTCAAAAATTGTACTATTTAATAGAATAAGATTTTTTTTTTAAATTGTACTACGTACTAGAGAAAATTTTGTTTTAAATTGTATTACTTAATAGACAAAGATTTTTTAAATTGTACTACGTAATAGAGAGAGATTTTTCTAAAATGTACTACGTAATAGAGAAAGGTTTTGTTGTTGTTATTGCTGTTACTAATCCTATCTGATCTAGATCCATGAGAACGAAAACCTTAAAAAACCTAACAAAACAAAACAAAAAAGAGTTTTTTTAATTGCACTACGTAATAGAGAAATATTCTTTTAAGTGTACTACGTAATGGAAAAATATTTTTTTTTAAATTGTTCTACGTAATAGAGAAAGATTTTTTAAAATTGTACTACGTAATAGAGAAAGATTTTTTTTAATTGTACTACGTAATAGACATAGGATTTTCAAAAACTGTACTACGTAATAGAAAAAGATATGTTAAAAATTGTACTACGTAATAGAGAATTTTTTTATTGTACTACGTAATAAAAAATTTTTTTAATTGTTCTAAGTAGTAGAGAAAGATTTTTTTTAAATTGTACTACTTAATAGAGAAAGATTTTTTTTCAATTGTACTACGTAATAGAGAAAGATTTTTTTAATTGTACTACTTAATAGAAAAAGATTTTTTTTTCAATTGTACTACGAAATAGAAAGATTTGTTTAATTGTATTACATAATAGAGAAAGATTCTTTTAATTGTACTACATAATAGAGAAATATTTTCTTTTAAATTCTACTAGGAAATAGAGAAAAAAAGTTTTCTTATTCTATTTTTTCATTTTAGAAATTTCGTCCACCAAACGAAATGATGTACGTTTAAAACACGCAATACGTCATATTTTCCGAAGAATCATTAAATCTTATAAATATTATTTACGTTTTTTTAAAAAATTAAGAAAGTTACCAGAGTAAAAAATGTCCCCTATTACGGAGTACAACATTAAAATGAATCTTTCAATCCAAGTCGATAATCACTGGAAAAAATTTTCTCCATAGGGTAACACTGAGCTGAACGAACTCAATATGACTACAACCCAGCAGCCTTAACTGTAAAAAAAAAAAAGATATTTCTATTTACCACAGATTTGGGGTGCTTTTCTAAATTTCACTGGTTAAAGTCTTGACTTTCTGTGGTTCGGGTTGTGAGGTTCTGGGTTCGTATCTGAATGGTAAATTAAGGAATTCCATTCTTATAAAGGGCTAAAGTGCGCTAATTTATCAAAAACAATTTGTTTAAATAATTATTGTGGTAACAATAAATAAAAAAAATCTTTAATTGAATTGAAAAGCTTGTTTTTCTTTTCGTTTATTCAATGCATTATGGTTTTTAGCAATTAATGGCTAATGTCTAGGATTATGGTTAAAATGTATTGAATTCTAGTTTATGGTCTACGTAGTTCGTTGAGTACTTTGTGTTGTATTTATTGCATTGTTTAATTAATATATGGTTAATGTGTTGATTATTAATGCATTGTTAGTATTTATATGAAATTACTATTGCACTTAATATTGTAACTGTAAGTGAATTGTGGATTTCTTGGGTGTCGTCTTATATGTACTACTAATGCGCTAGGAATCAACCGATGCAGTTGATTTATTTGTAAAATTTGTTATTGTAATTTGGAATATATAATTTAGTGTAATCTGTAAACTGTAGCTTGTAACAATTTGTAATTCGTGCTTTGTAACTTTTAATTCATGTAATTCAACATTTTCTCTACTTCAGGCTCTCTGGGCCGTGGTTATTTTTGTTATTGCTTTTACTGAATTCAAACCGAATTGTCATGTATTTCTAATAGTCGGGGATCACCTATGTATTCTCTGAAAATATGAATGTATTTATATTTTAATTACTGATCTTTACAGTAAAAAAGAAAAGAGAGAATAAAAGAGAAAAAAAAAAGTCGGACGGAACTGCAGTGGTACCGGGGACGCCTTTCTACCCTCTTTTATTTTTCCCGTTGCTATCCCCTTTTTGTGAGGTTTAACTTTTAATTTTGTTTAATTCCGACTTGGTGGTAAATTAGTCATTGCGCTCGTCCTCCGGACTAAGTGCTGGCGAGATTGTTATGGCGCGACCCGTTATCTTTCTCTTGCTGATACGCGATTGCGTGGGGGGCTGATGTGGAGTTTAGAGTTACCACAGATTTCGTTCAAATTTTTGTCCAAAATGTTTTGTTCTCGAAAGTTTGAAAAAACATTATGAACAAAACCATCCAACAACAGCTATTTGCATGCTTCAAAATTATACACCTAAATTTTTAAATACGTAAATGGACACAAAGAATTTAGAAATTTTATTAGTCGGAAAAACTCCGTTACAGAGATTGTTTTTCGATGTATGGGATTTGATTGCTATGTAAAAGCCGATCATGGTAAAGGTTTCGCAGAAAATTTCGTTAACTCGAAGCTTTTATTCAAAGGAAATTCGCTACATATAGACTTTTCAGCGTTAAGTATCTTATAACGGAAGATGCCTCCTATAATTACATTTCTTACATATTTAGGAATTTCTTTTTCGGCATCACCAAAAATGTCCATGCCAAAATGTTGTCATATGTTAGGTCAAACCTGTTTCATATTTGAAACTCAACAATATCGATAGACGTTTGTAGATGTCCCATCTCCCACCTCAAATCTGCAATAGTTTTAAATCCAGTAGGATTTCCACTGAACTTTGAAATTTTATTTATGTCTTTTCAAGAAATCCCACCATGTTCATTCGTCTTCAGATCTCCTTAAAAATTTAGAGGACATAAATATAAAACAAAAACGAATTAATCATCAAATTACCAATGAAGTGATGAAGTAATTGTGATATTCAGACATCATGTCCACTTGTTGGGCCTGCAATGAAACAATTTCATGTTTTAATTGGAATTCTCTCATAAACAGCATCACATATTAGTTTCACTGGCAGATGTTATCTAAAGAATAATTTCTCTCTGTGGTTGGAAAACTTACAGAAATAAGTTTTCCAACCACAATTAAAGGCATGAAAATGATTTCTTGTCTATACCTGTAGTTTTTCTTGTATGTTTGTTGCTCGTGTACAGATGAAAAGACAAGGGAAGCTAATTTGGACTGTTTGCAGACGACGGACCAGGTCACACACACTAAATGCCTGTTTATACTGAATCCGGAGCGTTTCGTGGCGTCAGAGTTAAAAAATTTAACTCATCATAGAGCACGATTCATTGACCACGTGATACGGCAAACCAATCACAGGCCATGACAACAATCTCGGAGTCGACGTGGCGACGCAATGTAACTCTCCGGATGCAATGTGAACAGGCCTTAAGACTCTCAAATATCTGAGTAAACGAATCACACATTTTGCTATGATGTCCATGTCCGCATTTTGTTCCCACTCATTGTCGCCAAGTGAAATAAAAGTATCGTTTTGATACGCTTACAGAGGTCCTATCTCGTGACCTCTTACGTCATCCTCAAAAATTCCGTTGTCGGTAGTTCTAAAGCTCCTAGATATCCTATAAGACGTATCCGGCATTTTGTGGCCCATGGTGACCATTTTTATTTGATAGTAGTAAAAGTGTTCTTTTTTTTTGTAAATTGTTTCTTAAATGACCTGCTTTCGCAAAAACTAATACATTTCAATGTGAGTTTACGACCTCACTGGAGAGGAAATTGAAAATAGTTCTCCCCAGCACATCCTCAAATTCCAATTAAATTTTAGCAAAGTTTTTTTTTTTCAAACGCATAAACAGTTCACTTGAAAGACCTTTTAATTTGAATTGTACATTGGCATGTGTGTATGGAACGTAATTTCTTAGAGAAAAAATAATAGAGTTCGTGAAGTAACACAGTGGGAAAGTTTTCACATCGATGTTTCGTAAATTGATGACGAAACAACAAAAGTATTGCTTGTTTTTGCGATACTTAGAAACAAGATGGACGCTCAAGACTTAACATGGATATTTGGGAGATCCAGATCACACGAGGTTCTCAAAATCAAGTGGATATTTGCTTTAGACAACACGGAATGGATTATCTGAATGTGACACAAAGTGCCACGTGATCTCAAAACCACGTGGCTTCCTTAGGGATACTTTTCAACATTAAATGGGCCGTTTGCTGCACCGAAAACAACGCACAAACAAAACTGATGAAGGTACAAAAGTTCAACCCGAATTCTCTGCACTGTGTGTGAATTTTAGTGGTAGTGTAGATTTTTTTTTAGGCTTTCTTGGAAAAAATTGGTTTTTCCAAGAAAAACCAATATTTTTCTAGCAAACGATTGGTTTTCTTTCGAGAAATAATAAATGTCCATCGTATTGTCAACATGATAGAGGTTCATCTAAACTCTTAATTGTAAGTTAACTCTTAATTGTCAGACTATAAAACCTTTTTCTAGTTTTCGGGTTCAGTTTTATTTTCCAGCTGACAAAAGACAGTAACCGTCGCCCTTACATGTTTCAGAACTGTATGCACACTCCTTGTCGGCACATCGATCACTATGTTTTTGATTCCCGCCCGGCCAAGTTCCTTCAGCAGCTTCCGATATTCCTGTTGAGGCTGGAATTGGCGAACGATGACTTGTCTCTGTCGAATGAAGGGGTCTTTAAGCAGCTCTTGCAAGCGTATCAAGGCTAGAAAAACAACGGATCAATCAATGTTCGTCCAGCAACGGAAACCTACAGATTCCTAACACCCGCAGCACAAAAAGGGGAAACTATTACATTGCCCATAGGGTTTGTAAATGCCCATAGAGACTCACACGTTACTTCGAAACTACTTCCCCCTCTTTGTTTTTTTGTAATAGATAGTAGAAATATGTGTAATCTTGTTAGACGTTTTCCAAGGGTTTCATGTAGCTAAAGAAAGTCCGATAGTTCATTGAACAAAAGATGTATATACCGGGTGGTTATAATTAAACTTCCCCTATAAACGGCCTCCTACAGCGCAAACGGGTGAACGGAATGCAACGAAATTTTGTAAATGGGCTATACACGAGATGCGCTCACAGAATTTCGGAAAAAAAGAATTAGTTCCAAAATGTCCACCAGATGACGCCTTTTCGGGAAAAAACATGAAATTTAACACAATAAACGACCAAAACGGAATACAGACACAATATTAACATTTATTGACTAGTTTCTGATCACCTTGTCATCGAACCACATTAAGTAAAGGTAAGGGAGAAACAAAAACAGTTCAGTTTGCAGAAACAAGAACTGATTAGGACGAAATTGCACAAGAGGAGAAGTTGTTAATCGTGTCCAGGACGATGTAGGGAAAGCTGCTCCACGTGACCACTTTCATTCACCTGCAAGTCGATGGACATTGTGTTCAACAGCAGATCGTAACGCGCTCAGTACGATCGTTCGCTTTCCCTACATCGTCCTGGACACGATTAACAACTGCTCCTCTTGAGCAATTTCGTCCTAATTTGTTCTTGTTTCTGCAAACTGAACTGTTTTGTTTCTCCCTTACCTTTACTTAATGTGGTTCGATGACAAGGTGATCAGAAACTAGTCAATAAATGTTAATATTGTTTCTGTATTCCGTTTTGGTCGTTTATTGTGTTAAATTTCATGTTTATCCCGAAAAGGCGCCCTCTGGTGGACATTTTGGAACTAAATTTATTTTTTCTAAATTCCGGGAGCGCATCTCGTGTATAGCCCATATACAAAATTTCGTTGCATTCTGTTCACCCGTTTTCTCTGTAGGATGCCGTTTATAGAGGAAGTTTAATTATAACTACCCTATATATATATATATATATATATATATATACAGGGTGATTTTTATTAAACTGACACTATTAAGAGCCATCTGTAGCACTATGTATTAGGCGGAATCGCACCAAAATTGAAAGGGACACTGGCATTCGATACCTTTAGGTTCGAATTCCACTGTTGGCACGAATGTTAGTAGCCGTTCGTAATCAGCTTTAAGTGGTAGGTCCCTGTCTAATTAGCCCCCGTGTAGAAAAATATGTCCGTAGCACTCGCCAACTAACCTCCAGCCTGTTAGAGAAACTCATGACCACGAAACCTAAAATTTTCTCTTTTCGACAATTCGAAAAATCGAATCAAAAATTTCTAGAAAGCAAAATAAGAGCCACGTCAGTTGAAAATCAAATATCCATATAACTTTAAAAATTTTAACTAAATTACTTCTTCAGTACATAACTTTTGGTATTAATTCCAGCACTAAGCACGTCTTTAACCGGCGGAAGGGCTATGAGGGTTAAGCTCCTCTTAAGATGGTTGAAAATGTAGCTTTCTTACCATATTTTTTTTCCTTAAATGGATCACAAATACTTGTTAATAGAAGATTCTCCATTTTTAGGAATTCTAAGCTTAATCTTTTAAACGTAACTGAACTAACTAAACGCTACTGTAGCTAATATTAAAAATATAAGGAAATGAAACTGAAAGGTATAGATAAAGTAATGATTAGAATATTCATAATGTTTTCTTAAATACCGGGTGGGCAAAAAGTCCGTATAAACTTTAAAAATACATAAAAACTGGAAAAATAGCCAAAATAAAAAAAGTTTGCAGGGTTAGCATTGCTAGATCACGGAATTTTTTTTTAAGACGGGAAAAAATAACTCAAAAAACAGCCGACAGGTGGCGCTGGTACGAGCGAATTATGTGGAAATATGCAAATTAGACGGTTATAAAAGCGTGCGCTCCTAATCCACAACCAGTTCACCGTTGTTCCGTGATCCGCCAAGAGGTGTCATGTATACATCCGGACCTTCTGCACTCTGCCGTTGCTGGATTTGTGACTAGCCTGCAATGCCTTATCCCCTGTGGTGGGGGTCATGTGGAACACCATCTGCTGTAATAAACGATTTAGAAGCATTCTTTCCGTTATTTGCGTATCTTTTCTTTGACTTGTGTAAGTCAGTGCCACCTGTCGGCTGTTTTTTGAGTTTTTTTTTTTTCCTGTCTCAAAAAAAATTCTCGTGACCTAGCGATGCTAACCATGCAAACCTTTTAATATTTTGGTTATTTTTCCGTTTATATGAATTTTTAAAGTTTATACTGACTTTTTGTCCACCCGGTATTTTGAATTTAGATGTACCCATTCACTTTCAGGCGAAACAACCTACCCTCAGAAGGGTGCTGGACTCTTTATAAACACTAAGATTTAGAGAGAATAAAATAATCCTGTCAGCTGTTTTTAATTAAACCACAACTACAGATATTACTGCAGAAATGATACGCGTTAATTTTACTTGAGAGATTCTTCAAATACTGCTAAAATCGTACCACGTCTTCTTGTAACGTGTTTAAAGATGAATGGTTTTATTTTCCACTTTGAAATGGAGCCGCTATATATAAAAATTTCACTTTGTTTATTAATTTGAAATTTTATTAATTTAAAATTTTTCTATAAAATTAATTTTTTGGGGGTATTTTATGGATATAGGAAAGCTGAAAACTGTATTCATTTGGTGTTCTTTTGTTTTCTATTAAAATGTTTTGGAAAGGATTTTATAGTTTTAAATAGGTTCATCCACTCCTTCGGATTTTTATAAAACACCATATTTATCATATTAAATTGAAGGTTATTACTCTGGTTTGTCCTTTAATAATTCATGACTTCATTTATAAAACAATTATTTTTTTAGCTTTCACTGAAATACTAAATTGTGGTTAAACCATCGAGCCACTAACTACAAATTTAATGTATTTTCTCAGATAAAGTATCAGCATAAGCTATCCAGAAAATTAAAAAAAGACGGTAATGTCATTTTAAAAGACACTACCCACTGTCCGCTTAGAATGCGACAAATTTTCGCGGATCTTCAACCACTACACGCTTGTAAATTGACTACCGCTAAACGTCAGTAGCCCAGCCTTATTGGCACGGGTGCTTGTTGCCGTCCGGAATTGGCTCGAACTGTTTAACCCTTTGAAGGGCGTCGTTTGCACAGTGCAAATGCCTAAATCTAGTCTTTTTTCACTTGCATTCAATTTATTCCAGTTAAATGAGTAGAAAAATGGTTAGTACTGCCATCTGTTATCAGTTTAAAGAAGTAAAAACATTTTGCAACCTTTAATTGGAAAATGTTTCAAGATTCTTTAGGTTAAAAAAAATTGAGGAAAAATCTGCACCGTGCAAACGGGGAAATTGTTGCCCCTGAAAGGGTTAACCCTCCTACAGTGGCGTTGATAAACAAACTAATCTACCATAAACATAATTATAATCAAAATAAATATAATTCAAAATTGCAAAGGGTTGTTTAAAAAAAGGCTCTCTTACCATCACTCTCTTCGTATAGGATAGCAAACTTCTTCCACTCCTTAGCCTTCACGAAGTCCAGGTAAGCCTTCCCCAGGGCGGTCGGGTGAGGGAACAGGTTGATGGAATGGTTGTCCCTCTTTGTCCGGTAGTCCCAGCGGGTCTCGATGTGAGGGACCTCCAGCACGTCGCAGGTGGACTGCACAGCCGCGCTGCCCTCGCTGGACTGGGGTCCGAACATGGCCGCCATACCCTCACTCAGCAGATCACACACTAGAAAATGGGAATGACAAGTAAAAAGTTTGAAATTAGACGAATGTGCCACCTGTAAAAGGCGGTATGGAAAGGCAGTTTGTTGAGCAACGTCAGTCATACAACCACGTGAAGAAAACAAAGGGCAAAAAAATGCCATCCATTTCACACCTGGAACTCGGTTGTCTTCAAATTGCGAGGACGCTTCGGAACTCATTGTGTTTTATAAATAACACACACATATATATATATATATATATATATATATATATATATATATATATATATATATATATAGGTTTTTGATAGTTATTGTTTAAATGTATATTTTCTGTGTATATTCGTTAATAACTTGAAGTGTGGAGTACGTGGTTACAAATTTTATTATCGTGTGACTATTTATTATCGAATTATCAGGACTTTGAAAAAAAAGAACGTATTAGGACTAGCTGGTGACGGCGAAGGGCTTTGAGAGCCGCGGCTATAGAAGCGCTCTCTCCCGCGAGCGTTCGGTGTCCGCCCGGGAGTTGAAGATTCACGTGTCAAGGGCGTCTGAAGGTCGTACAAACAGCTATTTTTCCCGGCAGTCGTGACATAATTAGTCGGCAGCGGCTCGTGCCGTTCTGCGTACTCGGCTCCTTCTGTCACTTGGATTACTGGAAGTTTAATTGGATCGTTCTGTATTATGTTATGTCTATTTGCCAAGGTAGGTCAGGCCTTTTTGTGGTATTGTATTCTGTATATTAGAAATTTCTGTGTATTGGGTGACTCGAACGAGCTGTTCGGAATCTCTCCTTCAAATTGTAGGAGTCATTTACATTAACAGGGCTGTAATTGCAATAGTTAATTTATTCACAGCATCTGGTATAATTTTACAGAAGGTAATAACGTTCAGGTGGCATAATCATCTATTTGCTGAGTAGTTCGGTTGGTTAACTGACTTCTGTGACATGAGTGATAAAAACAAACCTAGAACTAGAACTAATGTATCTGGAATGGTGCTTCGTAATGTGAGAGCAGAGGATATGCAAACACTGAATATCGGAAAGAATGAAAAGAAACAAAAATCTGGAATTGTTAGTAAAGGAGCAATGGAACCAAAACCAGATAGCGAAATATGCGAAGAAGAGGCTGAAATTGGTATGCCGAGCAGATCAAAGATCTATAAAGGGTCAAAAGATAAAAAGAAACAGGGCTTAGGAACACCAGAGGCGTTAATGCAAAAAGAGGAGGAAATTAGAGGGCTGGTTAGAGCCACTATAGAGGATATAGATTCAATAATGGGAGATAGTGAACAAGACAGCGTAATAAATAAAATGCCCACACAAACTACTAAAGTTGACATGGAAAACCAAGAAATTGTTGAGCTTGAAGTACCAGTGCAGAGTATAGAAGGTAGTTCAACAGAGGAGGGAGAGAGAGATAATGAAAGGGTAGTACACAAAGAGGAATTCTCTGAGAGAGACAATGCAGTAAATATGTTGCATGAAAAGATACAGATAACAATTGCAAATAGTAAATGTTCAACATTAGAAAAAAGTAAATTACTTGCAGATGTGAACAGCTTGGTGGTCCTATTTAGGAGTCAACAATGCCATACGCAATATGTAAGAGGCATGTACCAGGAACTACAGAAGAGTAGAATGAGTGAAAGAGTTGAAACTTATGCAGATAAATTAAAAAAGAGAGTTACTGATAGATCCAGAAGTAGATCTAGAAAAAGACAAGACGAATCTGTACATGTTGTTACAATTGTGCCTAAAACTCAACAAGATTCAGAGGTAACAAAGTCAGTGGTACAAAGTGAAATAGACCCAGTAAAAATTAAAGTAGGAGTAAAAATATTTAGGAAAATTAGCAGAGGTGGGGTAATTATAGGCACTGACAAAGAAGAAGACCTAGATAAAATAATGAAGGAAATTAAGGACAAAGACAAATTAATCAGAAACTACAGAATTGAAAAGCCAGCAAGGAGAAGGCCTCAGGTGATAATATATGGAGTAACTGAAAAGCTGGGAAATGAAGAACTATGCGACAAACTTGTAGAACATAATGAAATTGAAGAGTTGAAGAATGGTGAAATAAAAGTGATAAGGAAATACAAAGCAAGAGAAGGAGAAAACGTAATAGTTGAAATGAACGGAACAGCCTTTAAAAATATAATGAAAGAGAAAAGAGTTAAATTAGGATGGAGACGCTACAGTATTAGAGAATATTTACAACCTAAAATATGTTTTAATTGCTACCGAGGAGGACATATTGCAAGATTTTGTAATAATGACAAGATATGTAAGGGGTGCGGTGTTAAGGAACATGAAGGTGAATGCAAAGTGGAATTACAATGTGTAAATTGTAAATTTTATAATACGAAGAATGAAATAAAAATCGCAACAAATCACAGTCCCAACGATAGGACATGCCGATATTATTGCACGGAGGTGGGAAAGCTACAAAGCAGAACTGACTATGAGTAATTTTAATATGTTTCCTTATAAATTCGCCCATTTAAATTTAAATAGGTCTTTTCTTGCTGCCATACAATTCACTGAGGATATTATTCATCAGCGAATTGATTTTGTTTCCATAAACGAGCCCCATGTTGTAAGCGGGGATAGAGATCATATTATAAATTTACCTAGTACTCACTGGCATGTGTATAATGAAAAAGAACCAAAAGTTGCCCTCTTGGTCAATAGGAAATTTAAATATATGAATGTTTTCATATCAGATTGCCTTGTTGCAGTCAAAGTGTTTTTGGCCAATATAGAACTTGTTATTATTTCCTTGTATCTGCCGCCATCTCCAAACGGAGACATGGAGCGTACAGAACCACAATTGTCACACTTACATATGATTATTGCTAAGCATAAGAAAAGCAGAATACTAATACTCGGCGACTTTAATGCGAAATCTACGTTATGGGGTCAAAGAAGAACAAATACAAGAGAAAAGGCTATTTTGGATCTGGTATTACAATATAATGCAGTGATACATAATACTCCTAATAGTAAACCTACCTATAACGGGACTTTCGGGCAAAGCTGGATTGATCTTCACATAACCATAGGGATTTCAGAAGAGGAAATTAAGAAATGGAGGGTCAGTGATGATTTCACATTAACGGATCATAATGCTATTATGTTTGAATTAGAAATTGGAAGGAATATACAGGGTCTTATAGAGAAAAAATATGAACTCAAAAAGTTAAATTGGATGTCATTTAGGGGAGATTTAAAGAAAGAAATTAATATAATTTCAGAAAAGCTAGATAATTTTTCATCAAGAGAAGTTTTAAGTGAATTAAACACAATTATAGTTGAATTATGTGAAAAGCATAAGAAAAAAGGTGGGAGAATTCAAAAGAGGGCCTATTGGTGGAGTGGGTCCCTGGCTACAAAAAGAAGCAGAGTCAGAGCTTTACGAAGGATAGCACAGAGGGAGAGTGATATAGTGGAAAGACAGAGGAAAATGCTAATATTCAAGGCTGAAAGAGCGTGCTATAAGAGAGCGTTAAAAGAGGCCAAAAAGAGGTCGTTTAGTGATATTATTCAGAATCTTACAGTTAAAGATACGCATGGTAAAGTTAACTATATCATTAAAGATAAGAAGCAAAGTGTTATAGCCAGTATCGTTGATCACGAGGGTGTCATACATGAAACAGAAGATAATATTGAAAAGGCACTTACATCGTATCATTTTAAGACTGAAGAAGACACTGAACTGAATGTCGTTGATGATGAGAGGGAAATTGAAGATAATGAAATAGCGAAACGAGAAGTAGACTTAATTCTAGAGGAAATGCCAATGAATAAAGCGCCTGGCTATGATGGGGTCACTTTTAGTATAATTATGGAAATTTATAGGGCAGATAGAAACTTCTTATGGAAACTCTATAATAAAATCTGGAAGGAAATGAAGTTTCCAGCAGTTTGGAAAATAACTAAGGTTATTTATTTTTTAAAGGATGGAAGGGATCCAAAGAGCCCATCTTCATATAGACCAATTTGTTTGCTGCCAATATTGGGTAAGGTGATGGATAAAATAATAACCAAAAGACTGGTTTACCACCTAGAAAGCAATGGAATTATCTCTGATAACCAATTTGGTTTTAGAAGGAACATAAATACTAATACGGCTCTACACAATTTAAAAGGAATAATTGAAGATAATAAAGCTAGACAGGAACATACCTGTATACTGACTTTAGATATAAGTAACGCTTTTAATTCAGTCCGCAAAAATAGCATTGTCAAAAGTTTAAAAGAATTAAAAATAAGTAAGAATCTCTATAATATAATAATTGACTACTTGCAAGATAGGAAGATTAAACTAAGAAATAATGATCTAATGGATTATAATATTGGGGTTCCTCAGGGGTCTTCCCTGGGACCTATTCTTTGGCTACTGGTAATTAACCCGCTGTTACAAAAGGAATGGGAAGAGGCAAACATTAAAATGCAAGCATTTGCTGACGATCTGATTATTACAATTAGCAGTAAGGTATCTTATAAATTTACTCAATATGCGACTAAGATCTTAGACTTGTGTCTAGAATGGGCAAATAATAATAAATTAAAATTTAACACGGATAAATGTTTCTACACGATAATAGCTTTTAAAAGGCAAATCAAACGTAAACCTACAATCAAATTGGGTATGCATGGGATTAAATATTGCAAAGCAGTAAAGTATTTGGGTATACTCTTGGATAAAGACCTAAATTTTATGCAACATCTGGTGGAAGTACAGGATAAGGCTCTTAGAGTGATGTACGGTCTGGCAAGGTACAGTAAGAAGACTTGGGGTTTCAGGCCCAGTATATTGAAAGAAATATATAAAGTAATAATAGAAAAAATTATCCTTTATGGGGCCCCATTCTGGTTCAAGAATACAGTAGGACAAAACAATTTATTAAATAAAATTCAAAGACCTTTCTTACTGAGCATTACAAAATGCTATAAAACAGTTTCAACGAATGCATTGGCCGTACTGGCAGGTTGTATGCCTTTAGATCTCAGAGCTGAAATTGACTACAAAATGTTTGAAATATATTACAAGGAACAAGGAATAGAAGTTATGGATATAAATTTTAGCAAAAATAATTGCGAATTGGCGAACAGACCTATAAAACGTGAGACTGATTTATGGACAATAAACTGGACATTTGATTTAATTCCAATTACTGATATTAATTATTACACGGATGGCTCCCGCATGAATGGAAAAACTGGGGCAGGTATTAATAAATATATTAAGGATTTAAAAGTATTGGAAACAAAGCAAAGGCTATCTGATAATGCGAGTTCCTTCAGTGCTGAACTGTATGCAATACAATTGGCTATTGAAGATGCTATTGGACAAGGTCATAAAGCAATTGATATTTATTCAGACTCACGTAGTGCGTTACAGGCATTAAATACACTCAGTTTTAAAAGTGAGATGGTGGATAACATCAAAAAATTAGTTCAAACTTCGGGACTTAATGTCGTACTACATTGGATAAAAGCGCATATTGGGATTGATAAAAATGAAGCAGTTGATCAGACTGCAAAAGAAGCAACTAAATTGGAAGTAATAAATAAAGAAATTAAATGGACTAGAAACCAAGTAAAAGCAAAACTATTTCAAATGGCGGAACACGTCTGGCAAGATAGGTGGAACAATACACTGCTGGAACTAGAGTAAGAGAAATTTTTCCTCAAGTTAAAACTGACAGGCTAAGTGCAGATTTTTACATAAACCAAGCAATCACTGGACATGGGTCATTTGGTAGTTATCAAAGCAGGTTTCACGGAAAAAGTAGCACTTGCTCTTGCGGTGCTGAACAATCGGTGGAGCACTGTATGATAGTATGCAGTCAATTTAATAATATACGCAGAAGCTTACCTATCAATATTGATATCTGGAATAAGAATAGGTTTTATAATGATTATTACTGTAGAAGAGCCATAAGAAAAATAGTTATGGAAAAATAGTTAAGAAAAATAGTTATATACAGAAAAATGCGGGGGTAGTTATATATCAGTAAACACAATCTTAAACGTAGAGAATCGGTGGAATAGAATTAAAACTGGTGTGGCGTTGTTATTATATATATATATATATATATATATATATATATATATATATATATATATATATAGTATATATATATATATATATATATAACATATATATATATATATATATATATATATATATATATAATATATATATATATATATATATATATATATATATATAATATATATATATATATATAAAATCTTCTTTAATTGTTCATTGGCTTCGCCAGTTATTTTCTGGTTCCACTATTTAAGATAAACATTTATCAAAGATAAATTTATATTTAAACAAAAATCAGGTAAGTTAATAAAGCGAGAAAATTTAATGTAACGGAAAAGCGAAACAGTCAGAAACGATTTGTCAATATAGAAAGAATTTTGCCACAGCCAAAGGTGCGTGCGATTTAATTAGCGTAAGATAAATTAATCGGAAATCAATAGCCCCGCGGGATATGCATTATTTGCACGAGATTTCCCTCCGCTGGATAAACAAGGCACAGACTTTAGGCAGGAACTGAACCCAAATGCTTCGCTTCATTTAGTTTTAAATAATGATATTTCTGTTTTTTTAGTGACATGATGCTACACTGAGGGTTATTATTTAAATAAAGCTTGCTTTGGATTTGCGTGCCAATTAAGTAAATATGTCTAAAGAAAAGTATAAAATAAACTGTTGCGATATTCACAGATACATAACTGATCCTTCTAGAAGGGTGGTTGAATTTCAGGTAATGAAAGATTAATAAATGATACAATAGATAAAATAATTCTTATATATCAATAGAATTATATATATATAGGGTGTCATTAATTATTGTCGGGGTTACCTTACTTCATAACTTTTGATTTATACATAACATATGAACTTACCTCATAACATATGAACTTTTGAACATAACAAAAACTATTATTACACATTCGTAAAGTACAACTCAAAAAGGTTTTTTTTAATAACACAAAGTTGTGAATAAACAAATTAATGAATTATGAGCACAAAGTTGAATAGTTTCTACATGGCAGCCTCTCGTGCCACGTAACACATCGTCACGGAACTCAAGTTACCGCCAAGTGTAAAACTTCGGATCGCAACAGCAATGCTGCGCTTGAATCCATGCAGTGAGGACACAGGGGTTTTGTAGACATACCCCGGCAAGAAAAAGTTCAGCGGTGGGGTATCTAGTGATGTCGGTTGCCATGGAATGGGTCCATCTCGTCCACACCATCTGTTGGGAAAGCTCATGTCCAGGAACTC
This sequence comes from Dolomedes plantarius, assembly GCA_907164885.2. Taxonomy (NCBI): domain Eukaryota; kingdom Metazoa; phylum Arthropoda; class Arachnida; order Araneae; family Dolomedidae; genus Dolomedes; species Dolomedes plantarius. The sequence continues at coordinate 47,619,220 of OU015502.1, read as the reverse complement.
ACGTACAGTTATTCCCCAATTTGGTGGTGCACCATATTGCTAGAATATCACATGTGGCTGACGGCATTGCAACTGGGGGACCGCATACAATTGTAGCATGTCCAAGTAACTCACAATAAACTTCGAAATGCTTTCACGATAAAGAAAAATGGCCCCTTAACTCCGATAACCCCCGATACTGCTGAAGCGCCGTTGTATAATAGCGACGAATTTTGTTTCAAAGAACCACAATACCCATATTGCTTTCTCTTATGCCCTCGCCATTTTTAATTCCCAGGTCGCAGCCTTCCACAATGTTGTGACGCCGTTAGGGTTGCCGCATGAACTGGCGGAGAACACTTGACGGAAAACTGAGTTATGTTTCGAGGGGTTACTTGCCGATAAAGGATGCCAGGTGGAAATTACTTTACTTTGCTTGTGTTATTTTTTAAAAAAAACTTTTTGAGTTGTACTTTACGAATATGTAATAATATTTTTCGTTATGTTCTTAAATCAAAACGTATGAGGTAAGGAAATATTGACAATGCTATTTTATGGACACTCTTAAACAAATGTAACCGTTGCATTAATGTAACGAAAAAACGCGTCCTCCTAAATAACATTTAACGCGTATTCTAAATTATCTTTTTAATAAAGCACAACCCTTTTTCCAAAATGCGACTTACAAATAAATTAAGCGATAAATTTTACCATCAATGCACGTGCCGATCATTACGCAGGCACGTGATTGTAAATAAACCTTACTTGATAGTAAATAAGCCTTATTTTTAAATTCCTATATACTAACAGAACTCAGAGCGCGCTTCATCCCAGTAAAACCACGACATTTGAAAACAACGCGACTATTTCATTAAACATAACATGAGAAATACACGGGTGTTGGCCATTTGACTTATTTTGACCACTTAAGTAATTCCGGCCCTAGTGGCGAGATCAGAAAGTATTCAATTTGTAATTGCCTGGACGGAAGATTTTACTCTCTTCTCTTCGAACTCTGACTTGTAAGCAGCTGCTGTCAAATTACGTCTCATGTAACGCTTATCTTCCTTTCCACGCCCCGGCAAGTCCGATGGCCACTTCTTGATGCTACAATTGAATAAATTCCATTGGATAAAGTCTGTTTTCCCTAAAATATTTATCTCATCTACGACTTCTGTGCTCTCCATATTAATGCGGGATTCACAACGGCATCTCCAATAAGTATTTCCAATTGAGTAAACAGCTATTTTCCTTCCAATGAGAGACTGCTTTATGCTGGTGATCAAACCTTCTTCTTGTGTGGACACGAGAGAAAAGCTTGCGTTTACCCAAATCCTGGGTCTGTATGAGGTGGGCCATCTCACGACCAATTCCCATTTCCTCCGCTATCATTCGGACTGTCACACGACGATCCTTGGCCAACAATTCCTTCCCTTTCTGTACATTGTCCGGGGTACGTGCAGTTGCAGGCCGACCACTTCGGGGGGGGGGGGGAGGGTCTTTAATGGTGTACCGTCCTTCTCGTAAGCGTTTAAACCATTCATACACGCACTTCAAGGTGACAGCGCGTTCTTCTTAAACTTTAAGCTGCATTTCACGAGTCTCTTTCGCTGATTTTCCAAGTTTGAAACAGAACAGCATATTCGTTTGCTGATCCATTTTAGATTTCTACCGAGTGCACATTACCTTCACTCTACAATGAACTGTTTCCACACGATAAGCTAACTAGCAGCGCCACCGCTTAGGAACTAGTTCAGACCAGTCTTCACCTGCCCGGCACGGTATGCGCCGTTTACAAACTCATACGACCGTGAGCACTATGACGCCATTCACCGAACTTTCTGGACAAAGGTTGTACTATATATATATATACATATATATATATATATATATATATATACATATATATATATATATATATATATATATATATATATATATATATATATATATATATATATATATATATATATATATATATATATATATATATATACAGTAGAGCCCCGATTATCCACGAGCGGATTATCCGCGGTGCGGATTATCCGCGAGTGCGAGTGCAGCGAAAAAAAATTTTAATTACAAACCTCAAAAAGACCAATTTTAATTTTTAATCAAAGCCAACTTACAAGGGAAATACAATAGATCCTGTACGGAGGTGTACGATGTTTAAGAAAATAAGCACAGTGGACTATAAATAATATAACATAAATTTAATAGCGAGGCATTGTTTGCCATAGTAAACTCCGCTTGTTGCAGGAGCTCCGTGCTAGACAGATACAAAGTTCGTTCTCATGCATTCTTGCAGCTAGAGGTCGTATATAGACAAATGGGTGGAGACGTTACGACAAACTTTACGTAACAGACCTTGCAGTGCGAATGTCGAAAATGAACGTCGAAGATGAGAATGTCGACGAAGAGAACATAGAAGAGTGGCTGGAATGCGACGCAAGTGAGTCGGGGTTTGAACGACTGACTGGTATAGAGATAACGAACAAAGCAATGGGAGTGAACGAGAATGAAGCACAAAATAAAAGTGAAGACGAGGCGCCTACGCGCATGACACACGAAACTGCTTTGCAGCACGTAGACGAATTGCTTCAATATTTAGAGTAACAAGACGACGATGCACATCTGACAGAAAAAATCATGTTAAGGAAAGTACAATTTAGAATAAAGGAAATGGATTTTCAAAGTAAGAAGCAAAAACGAGTGACTGATTTTTTAAAAAAGGTGTAACTGAACACTTTTTGTACATACAGTATGTGTGCATTGTTTTTGTTTACCGTTCTTTATATTAGTGATTTATACATAGAGCAAATGTGTCTGCTGTACTGTACATATGTAAGTATTTTAAAAGTTTATTATGTTTTTGTACAATAAAACATAGTTTTTATGTTCAAATATTTTTTTTTCGTGTTTGCAACTCATTTTTAGACATTTTCGGGTTATCCGCGATTTTTGTTATCCGCGGTGCCCTTGACACCCAATTCCGCGGATAATCGGGGCTCTACTGTATATATATATATATATATATATATATATATATATATATATACAGGATGGTCATAAAAAAACTTTGCCAATATATGGACCTCTAGCGGTTGTTCCGTTCAACCGATCGGGATGAGATTTCAGATATAGTTATTCAGAAGTATGAGCTCGAGAATATGTGAACGGCAACAAAGTGGCGCTCTCAGTTACAGTTATAGTTTTAGAAACTCGAAATTTACGAATTGCACCGCCCACTTTTTCTCGTCGCAAAATGCTAATCGCATGCGAAAACCCTAAATAGCGTTGGAACGGTACGAGAGAATCCTGAGCTCATACCTCTAAATCTCATCTCTATAGGTTGAACAGAACGGACGCTAGAGGTTCATATATCTCCAAAGTATTTTTATGTATATACTCAACGCTCCAGATACTTTTCTTAAGGGAAATGACCATCCACACCGTGAATTCGTCGGCTACTTTATTATGGGGGCACCCTATAAATGAGCCAACACTGCCCATGAGGGGATAACCCGGGAACGTCCGTTCCTTATACGATATTATATTATTATTGTTATTATTATTATTATTATTATTATTATGCATAATATCGAATATTCTGAAAGGTTTTATATCTATAATGTTTGTATAGCAAACCTTTATACTTTTTCCATGAAAACTGATATCATTTCCTTTTAGAGTAAATATTCTTTATAAATTTACCCTAAAGAGAAAATTACCCTGAAAAAATATTTTTACTCTTTGAAATTATTAAAATTTTCACAAAAAAAAATTTCAAAAATCCTGAAGAAACAAATTATTGAAACATATTTTCTATACAAAAAATTTAAATAAAACATAACAAATTGTTTTATTGATCCGGCAAATGTATCAAAAACTAAGCATGTTAAACTTTTTAACATACTTAACTCGAGGGGGGGGGGGGGGAAATCGCATGATAAAATGTGCGTCAATAATTTTTTTTAATTAATTTTCCCTTCGGCACAATACTTTCGTTTAATTATAAAATGTGGGTTTCATTAAAAAAAAATCACTTTCTTCTTCTCAGATCCTATTAATTTTAGCTAGCATTATAAAATCATCTTCAGTTTTTTTTTTTTTTTTTTTTAAGATTAATTTTTTTCTGACTCTATTTTGACTTTGCAATTAATTAAAAACGTAATTAAGTGTATTAATTAGAACATCTAGTCCTAGGAGAGATGCCAAGTGGGAGATTTTGAAAACTGGTTGCTGGCAGTGACTTGAACGACACTTTAATTATTTTCTCTTCAATCACGGAAATTTTATGAACACACCTTTAAAACTTCAGAACTGCGGTGAAAAATTTACCTTCATTAAAAAATTAACTCTTAATAACTATTTTTAACCCTACAATTACCGGTAATAGTACCAAATAATGGATTCACTTTCACAACTTTGGCGAAACTAAATTTTTTTAGGGGTGTTTCATCTTCAATGAAATATTTTTGCATTTAATAATCTGATCAAAAAATTCCCGCAAGTCACTTCTATCAGCTAGAATCGGCGTGCATGAAGCATGCGCATCGGAGTGGACCCACGTTCTTTTGGACACAAATCTTCAATTATTTCAGGTCACTCGGATGTATTTGTCGTAGACGAATTGACAAATGCGGCTTATTGCAAAACTGCACAACGATCATCATTAACTGAAATATTTTAATTATTATTATTAAAAAAATTGTATTCTATATATATAAAACAGTTCCGCAACTGACAGACTGACTGACATATAACGCACAGACAAAAAACCCTGGACCTAAAAGGACTGAAATTTTGCATGGCGATTCTTCTCATAGTGTATGGTTGCACTAAGAAAGATTTTTGAAAAACTCTTCTTAGATTTTTTTTAATTAAATTTTTAAGCGGTTTTAATAACATTCTTTAAAGTTTTCAATTCAAATAATAATTTGAGGGTTATAAAGTTTATATCATGAGAAAGATCATAAAAATTCCTTTAAAATGAAATCTTTTTCGAATCTTTGACTCCATTTTCTGATTTTTGGTGAATTTTTAAAGATTCATTTTTAGAATTTAATTTATTGAATGATGATGACGTGGTTTCTTTTCTTTTAATTTTGCTTCACGTGCATAACAACGAAATAGACAAAAAAAATATTTTTTCTTGCTAATACGGCAGACGATTGGACTTTATCGAAGAAAATGTTAAAATACAGTAAAAGAAATGTTCCTCAAACTGTACTATATTAACTATACAATATTCTTTAGTTTGTTCTATTAGATTTAATTTGAATATTTTCTTCTACATTATTTTGTCTCGATACGATTTTTTTTTATAAATATATATTTATTTTTTTACATCAATTGCATACATTGATCGTTGTATTTATTAAATAAATTTAATAAATAAATAAATAAATAAATAAATTTATCTATCTATCTCTCTCTCTCTCTCTCTCTCTCTCTCTATATATATATATATATATATATATATATATATATATATATATATATATATATATATATATATATATATATATATATATATATACAGTGATTTCCGCTTATAAGAATCACGTTTGCTATTACTGTTTTTGATTCTTATAAGCGGTTGATTCTTATAGCCGAAATTTAGGTTTTTAGTCAGGCTCTCACACATCTATATATACACATATTAGATAATTTACCATAAAATACGCTTTAATTTACGTGAATTATCTTTTCATAAAATTATTGTTTATAATCTTAAAAATACAACTTAATTTCTTGACATATAAATAGATACGCATGATTATAATAAGAGAAGAAAAAAATCCAGTATCTGTTACAACATACCTGCTTAACAGTTTTAACATTTAAATTACAGGAAGGGAGCAAGAAAAAGTTTTCTATGGTATTTTGACGTAATGAAGTTTTCAGGAAGCTGTTTATTCCTCTTTTAATACTAATAGTCTCAGACGAAGATTCACCTTCTAGCTTACGTTTCACGGTTAGATACCGTGCTGAATCTACTAATGTCACATTTGCCACGTAGTGATAGTGGACACTTCGCCGAAGATTTATGTGTTTCAGGGTCCAGGAAGCTGCAACCAGGATGTTGGAGTTGGGAAAAAAGAGTCCCTGTCTTTGTTTGTTAGTGGAGAAAAGTGAAATCGGACCTGGACGGGTAGAGATGCCCTTGGGTCAAGCTAATAGGACAGTGTTGTTCTACAGCGTTTAAGGAGAAACTATTATGTTATGTCTAACAAAGAAAGGGATGCATTTTACGACTGTATTCCATCCCATCTTATCACTCTTTCTTTAAAAAAAATAAAGAAAGAACTTCATGCCTTTTGAGTGTTTAAATGACATTTATGGAAAAATGAAAGAAAAGCGAAGAATGTAAGCTGATTCTTAAAACCGGTGGATTGATTCTTTTAAAGTGAAAATTTTAACATGGAAATAATACATTTGTTTTTGTTTTTGCGATATTGATTCTTATAAACGGTTGATTCTTATAACCACTGATCACTATAAGCGGTGGTTACTGTATATATATATATATATATATATATATATATATATATATATATATATATATATATATATATATATATATTAAAATATTTCATGTACGTAGTTTTGTTAAGAATAGATTTTAGATCTTATTATTAAATACCCATTCTGAAATATTCATTTTAAGTATTGGATAGACCTCTATTTCATTGAAAATCGTAAGTGTACGAACACTTTTTGTAACCACTATATATATGCATACACATGTCTACACACAGATATATGCAAACACATGTCTGCACACAAACACGCGTGTGTGTGTACGCAAGCAAATTAGATACCATTTTTATTTATCAATATTTTTGTCTTTGTAAAGAGTAAAGAATGGAAGATTATCACTGCATCTTCATCCCCTATAGCGAGAGTCTGAATATCGATCCTAATAGGTGGATCTCCAAATGTCAATTCGACTCCTCCCACCACAAGAGTCAAAAAGCTGGTAAAATCCTGTCTGAGATATTTCTTTTCTATTTTTCCAGCAACCTAAAGAAATAATCTCCTAACAACAACAATATAATAAAAGGAATAAAATATCACAACGCCCAGCAGCGTCAAGTAAGAAACTAAACAGAACCAAGCACTCACTGCTATAAAATTTCAGTTACTGTATTTTCATGAACAGTTTCTAAAAAAAACCGTAATTTGAGACATTGTCTGGGGAAATAAATCTTCGTGTATTTTAGAAGAATGATTGCTAAATGTCTGAAATTGAAAAGTGATTATGGAGTTACACTCTTCATTGCTTTATTACAAATCATGCGAAATTTAATCTAGTTGAGAATTTTAACTAATGATGTTCCTAGCTATGGACGACATTTATATAATACAGTGGAGTCGCAATAATCCTAAATGATTGGAACCAGAACCTTTTCGGATTAACAATTTTTTCGGATTAAATGAAATCATTCTTCAAATACACTTAAATTACATAATAGCGTGTGATTACACAGTTAATTTTATAAGGTCAGATCTAAACATAATCAAATCTCGGGTTTAAAATGGGTGTTATGAGAGCGGAACGCTGCCTATTACAGTACAATACAGAGGCTGTTCGCACATTTTTTAGACGATTTTGGTAAGCGGTAATAAAAAATCGTTTGCTGCAAAAGAAATAATTTTAATTGCACTATGTTTTTAAAGTCAAAATTATGGTCTGCGGCTTGAAAGTTTTGTTTTTATTCAAAATGGCGTTTTTAACAAAGCAGTGGTTCGAAGGCTACATTTATGCTCTTTCCGAAAAGAAATATACATACTCCGTTATCCAAAAACGATGTGAGAGTCATGGTTTTGTGATATCTAAAGAGTCGATAGGTAATATCGTCAACAAGAAAGGAAAAAAAACGTCAAATTGGAGCCTCAAGTGGGACAAAAATTCCAAACAAGTATCCAAGGAAAAAACGGACATCTTCGACTATTGCAAAGGTACGTTGTTTAAAGTTAAAAGAAAATCCCCCTAGTCAAAGGACAGTTGCAAAATCATTAAAATGCTCGGTGTCCACTGTAAACAAAATGATAAACGTTGATTTAAATCTTAAGAAAGCGAAAAAGCGCAATGTGCATCGTCTTCTTCCAAATCATATCGCTGAACGCAGGACACGCTGCAGAATTCTATATGAGAAACACTTATCCAAAGAAAAATGGAAAACAATTGTCACAATAGATGAATCATGGGTGTATTTAAATGATTGCAACAAAAAAAGAGCCATTTATTATCATAAAAGGGGAGAAAAGAATTTAAGTACATGGTTCAAAGAATCGAAAGAAAGTTTTTCTAAGGGATTCATGATTGTTGCTGGTTTTTCTTATAATGGCAAGTTAAAAGTAAAGAGAGTGGAAAAGAATGTCAAGATTAACTCAAAATACTATCAGAAACATATTTTATTGCCAATTTTTCTGAATGAAATACCATCGCTTTACACACAGTGCCATCAATCTGTGAGACTCCATCAGGACAAAGCTAGCAGTCACACATCAAAATCCACTGTAAATTTCCTAAAAGAAATGGAACAAAAAATTGGTATCAAGGCCATACCCTTCACTGATATCCCTACTAAATCTCCCGATGTATCACCTATGGATTTTTGTGCTTTCGGACTTTTAAAATCTGCATTATCCAAACGTCGTCCCAAAACCCTTACAGGACTCTGGAAAGCTGTTCAGGAGGAATGGGATAGAATACCTCTTCTGACACTTCAAAAGGCATTATTATCCTGGAAATTGTGGTGTCGAAAGATAGTTCAGAATAAGGGATGTCAAATAGAACATTTAAAACACAAGAATTTTATGTAATTTAGTTTTGTGAATACACTATACATCGTCTAAAAAATGTGTGAACAGCCTCTGTAGAGTGTAAGTTGTTCTAACAATATTCCACAGTGCTCGACGGTTGGATTTTAGACGATCAGAAGATTGCTGAAATAGTTCTGAAAGAACCTATCAACGTCTCAGACAAGAGTGAAGGTGAAGGAAACGGTGACAGAGAGCAGAGGGCACCCCACTCAGACGCCGCTGCTGCATTTGATGTAGAGCTACACTAGATAGAACAACACTCCGCCCGGACCCTAACGGACACCACTTTTCTGACGCGTTGGCGTAATTTGGCTTCGAGGGAGAGGTATTCCTCTCCTCGACAAAAAAATTTAACAGATTTTTTCAAACAAATGTTGGTCAGTTATAATTAGTTCGGTGCATTGTCTAAGTTTGAATTTTCTTGTAATTTTCAGAAGTATACTTTATATTACTTAGCATGACTGGGGTTTTACTGTAACGTTAGTTCTTTTTGACTTTTGGTTTCGGATTAAGCGGACTTTCGGATTGCCGAAGTTCGGATTATCGGGACTCCACTGTATATTATTAAGTGTTCAAGTGGCACTATTAATTCACGGAAGGCAAGACAGAAGTGATACCACCGGTACACAATCACCGGTGGCACACAGGTAAGTGTTCTTAAAGAGAGTCCATAGTTCCGATCTGCGGCCGAAAGATTTTTCAGATGTTGGAAAAATGTAAGGCAATGTATCATGAAGCAACGTTGTAGTGTCGACGACGAAATGGAGTTATGACAGCCATCATATGCATCTTTCCACGGCTTTGGATCATCGAACAGGTATGCTGATCAAACACAATCAAGCTGTGTCATCACCTTCACAAATGATACAGTGATTTCCGCTTCTAAGAATCACGTTTGTTATTACTGTTTTTGATTCTTATAATCGGTTGATTCTTATAGCCGAAATTTAGGTTTTCGGACAGGCATACACACCTATATATACATATATTAGATAATTTACCATAAAATACTCGTTAATTTACGTTAATTATCTTTTATTAAAATTATTTTTTGTAATTTTAAAAATACAACTTCATTTTTAGACCTATAAGTAGATACACATGATTATAGTAAGAGAAGAAAAAATCCAATATTTGTTACAACATACCTGCTTAACAGTTTTAACATTTCCACTACAGGAAGGGAGCAAGAAAAAGTTTTCTATGGTAGTTTGACGTAATGAAGTTTTCAGGAGGATGTTTATACCTCTTTCAATACTAATAGTCTCAGATGAAGATTTACCTTATAGCTTACGTTCCACGGTTTGATAACGAGCTGAATCTACTAATGTCACGTTTGCCTAAGTGATAGAGGACACTTCGCTGAAGACTTATGTGTTTCAGGGTCCAGGAAGCTGCAACCAGGATGTGGTAAGTGGGAAAAAAGAGTCCCTATTTTTGTTTGTCAGTGGAGAAAAGTGAAATCGGACCCGGACGGGTAAAGATGCCCCCGGGTCAAGCTAATAGGACAGTGTTGTGCTAAAGCGTTTAAGGGGAAACTATTATGTTATATCTATAAAAGAAAGGGATGAATTTTAGGACTGTATTCCATCCCATCTTATCAATCTTTCTTTAAAATAAAAGAAAGTACTTCGTGCCTTTTGAGGGTTTAAGGGGCTTTTTTGGAAAAATGAAAGGAAAGCGAAGAGTGTAAACTGATTCTTAAAACCGGTGGATTGATTCTTTAAAGCGAAAATTTTAACATGGAAATGATACACTTGTTTTTGTTTTCGCGATATTGATTCTTATAAACGGTTGATTCTTATAACCACTGATCACTATAAGCGTTGGTTACTGTACTTAGAATTAAAACATTTTCTGGGTTTTCTGGCTTTTCTTACCTCTCTCCTGTAACCCTTCAGCCGAAATCGTATTCCAATTTCCCCATTTATTTCTGAGGATTCTTATCGCATCGAAGTTTTTTAGAATATATGAACAGCGAGAAACGTCATATCCCCCATTGAATGCATTCCATTGTGTATTTCTGAGATGAAGACTACTTAAGGCTGCTATGTACTAACCCTGTTGGATTCGCCCACCTCAACGGTAGCCTATGGAGAAAATGTGCCCACTATTGACAGCTACATATATGCTGATAATCCAATAAAAATGGTACTTTCAGATAGCCTGAAATTTGCTGCACATTGCAACAGGGTTCATTTTTATAAATTTCGTCCACAAAAGGAATCGATGATCGCTTAAAATACACTATATTTTTTTCCCGAATAATTTAAATTAAAAAATATTTTTTGCCTTTTTTAACGAAAATTTCCCCAAGGTGTAAATTTTCTTTCTCTATTACGGAGTACATTTGTTAAAAAGAAATTTTTCAATCTAAGTCGGCAATCCTTGGACACATTGCCTCCGTAAGGTTAACATTGAATCCAATAGGGTTAGTACACAACAGCTTTAACCCACTGTGCTCCTAGGAAATAGTTTCAAACGCATGCGTATCGTATTGAATAATGTTACCTCCAAGATATGTCTACGTTCTAAACGGTTCCACTAGCAAATAAATCGAGTTGTTCCAAATCAATTGAGCAGTTGAGAAGTATATTTCGTGTGAATTTTTTAAAATGCCCAAGCATGCTACTTCTCCGGATAAACGAGACTGCCGATGAAATTTACAATATTTGAGAAAAGTGTAAATTTAGACAAGAATGACTGAAAATATTTTCTTTTTCTCCACATATTTTTTTTTTCCATTTGCATTTTTTTTCCAAGAGTCTCCTTACGATGAAACTGTGCAAGAAATAAATTCCACCCGTGATTTTGCACAGAAAAATGAGAAATTCGCCTCGGCTAGAGAGTTATGGTTGCTTTGTACTGTGGGATATTTTTCATCTGCAAATACTATTTTAAATACTATTTTAAATGCAAATACTATTTTTAAATTTAAATTACTCGTAAAAAAATCTAGTATAGCGTGTTATAAACGTCCATCAATTCCATTGGTGGACGAAATTTTTGAAATGAATCCTGTCGCAAGGTGCAATAAAGTTCAGGCTATCTGAAAATACCATTTTTATTCGATTATCAGCATTCATGTAGCTGTCAATAGTACACACATTTTCTCCATGGGTTAACTTTGAGGGGAGCAAATCCAGTAGGGTCAGTACACAGCATTATTAAGGCATCGCAAGGATGATTCTTCGGAAAAAAATTTATCTTCAAATAACAATTGAAACAAACACACACTCACACCAAAAAAAAAAGCAAGAAGTTTAGCTCGCGCGTTGGGAGCTAAACTTCTTTCCATATCCATAGTACACAGCATAAACGCGAGACAGACACATTTCTGAGTTCAGGGGTTATCTTTAAAGGCCAATTACGTGTTCATTTCTTGCTAGGCGTTGCATGGATTGCGAGATACTCCTTTCTGTTCGCCACCTGATGATCGACGCCAAACACTCTTCATATTTAGCTTGTCTATTCTATTTCAGCAATTGAGTAATAAGCTCAATAATATTGACACTACATAAATAATGCATAAACATATTTTGGCTGAAATTGGTCTTATACCTTATCAGTTGCATGTAAACACAAGTTTAGATCAGTTTCGAGCATTATTCCTTGTGACAAATGTAAGAATTCAGCGGGAAATCTTTGACAACTGGAGGTCAATACTACTGGTACAATTTAAATACAAAGTAAATTAATAGAATATTAAATCATGGTAAAAGTGTAAACGTAGGTTCACTACCGCCTTCGTTATAACTAAGACTGAGACAAAAAATGTGCTGTGATCTACCACGAAAACTTCATACATAAGATATACAGATCATGAATACTCGCTTTAGGACAGTAAAGTACATTTATTTAAACCCAGAACGCGACGCGTGAACAAATGATCAACACATGTTTTATTAATTACCATTTAAAACGAAACAAAAATAGAGAGAGCATGACCCGTTTCCTCCTTCCTCCACTCTCGGCTTTGGGAGGCGTATTACTTTTCGTTCCGCCCTATGAAAATTCCACTTCCACGGCTAAAGAAATTCCACTTCAAAAAGTAGAACTCCAATCATGCGCTGCTTGAAGAAAGCAAAATGCAAATCACGGACAAGCAATGCCGAGTCCCTTTCTTTACTCATCTTGGAGTCTCGAAATTTCCCAAAATCCAAATATATGCATGTATATATATATATATATGAAATAAATTTAAAACCCTTTTTATTATTTAACACGCCCTTTCCAAATTCTTCATCCTAACGCAATAGAACACAATCCCTCTTTCTTTATTTCTACCTAAATCCAAACCATTACAACAAACAACATTTGGAAACCCGTCAAGGATTATTTCAGATAAAGGTGGTGCATTTTTGTCTAACGAATTTCAGGAATTTTGCAAAGAAGAAGATATAGACCACGTTAAGATAACAGCCGGTATTCCAAGAGGAAACGGACAGGTGGAGAGGATGCACAGAACCCTCATCCCGATTTTGTCAAAACTAACCATCGATGATGCAACCAAGTGGTATAAGCATGTACCTGCCGTTCAAAAGATTATTAACAGTACCATTTCAAGATCAACAAAATTTACACCGTTTGAGCTTCTTACTGGAGTTAAATTAAAAAGTAAAGAAGATTTAAAGATAAAGGAAATCCTAGAAGAAGAATATATCAAAGCAAGTATGGAAGATCGAGAAAACATGAGAGAAATAGCAAAACAGAATATACTGAAGATACAAGAAGAAAATAAGAAAAATTTTAATCAAAAAAGGAAGAACGCAAGACAATACAAAATTGGAGAACTCGTTGCGATTGAAAAAACTCAATTTGGAGCTGGAACTAAACTGAAACCTAAATTTTTCGGACCCTACAAGATTACGAAAATAAAGTCCAACGACAGATTTGATGTCCAGAAGTTAGGCAACCACGATGGACCGAATGTCACAACTGCCGCAGATCACATGAAACCATGGGCAGCACTACAAAATTAAATGTCATAACAATTATAAGTTCTAGATACTTTTTTTTTCTTTTCTCCTTTTTTTTGAATTTCTGTGCAGAGTAAAGAGTTTTGGAGGGCCAAAACATCAAGATGCCCGAGCGTTATGGGAACTATTGCAACGCAGCGCTGAGTAAACGAGGAGACGACAGTGCCATCCCACGGAGAGAGGTGTTACTCGTGAGTTGACCCTGGATGCCGACGCTGACGGTCGTGCGAGTAAAGGGCAGACATCCCTGTAACTGAAGTTTGGGCAAGACGGCCCTATAACTATATTTGTATTGCTCAGCGACTGTTGTAAAGACGTTACCTGGATAGTCAACTCAACTCTTATCGTACATATTAATTTTTCCTTTTTTTTATTTAATCAAGCTTAAATATAGATAATTAAATTACATGTCGTATTGTAAGTTATTCATGACTTAAGAATTCGCTTCCCACACACACACACACACACACACACACACATATATATATATATATATATATATATATATATATATATATATATATATATATATATATATATATATATATATATATATATATATATATATATATATGTATATATATGTATATATAGATACATATATATACATATAATACATATATATATATATATGTATATATATATAGAACTTCAGAAATCTCTCAACAAGACGAGAAGCTAAAAAAAAATTAATATATGTAACCCTTATACTCGAAGCGAAATAACTATCATCTTTATTTTCAGTAATAACTTCTCGCCAAAGTCACGTTTCTCCTAATTTCGTCTGAATAAATAGTAACTGGGAAAAAAGTTCGAAGAAATCAGGTGTTCTCGCCTTAGCTAGAATAAGGACAAGGGCCGATGTACCTCGGGAGGAGCAAGTCTCGTTAACGTAATTCAGCAGAACCCGAAGTTCCGTGATGGGTGAGCCGAAATCCGCAACGGCGGTAATGCACGCAAAAATCCCGAAAGAACAAATAATTGTATCACTAATGACTTTTTCCAATACTTTTATCGCGTTCTCATTTTCTTTTCGGCAACACGGCATGCATCATACCAAGGCAGATAGTAAAAATATAAAGTTTTTCTTTCCCGCTTTTTCTTGCAGAAATATTGGTTTAAAATAATTCGGATTTCAACGCCATGACTTATAATTTTGAAACGAAAAGTTTTACAACAGGTAAACTTAATTGAAATCTGGGTAAAACGTTGTTTTTTTCAAAGTATATTTCCTCCGGACTTGCAATGAATTATGTATCTAGTTACAAAAATAAATAAATAAATAAAATAAAAAATTAAAGAAATTATTGTATAAATTTATAAAAATTTTTACAATAGTGTTGAAACTTTTTTTTTGCATGACCTCCAACGATGTATATTTCAGTAAGGAAAGAGCTGTTATAAAAATCCAGCAAATTTATATAAAATTAAAAATAATGTTGACAATTTTCAACTAATGAACATGCTGAAACAAAATTTAAAATTGTTAAAAATATTTTAATAGCAAATTCTTGAATAAATGCCCCAGTCCATTTATAGACATAGACATGGTACATTAACGAGCCACCAGAGAGCAGGGCTCCATATCCTCGGTATGGATAATTTTTTGTGGCTATATTTCCGTTCTCAGGGTTAAAAGAAAAGTGTAGACTTGAAAGTTAGAATAATAATAATAATAATAATAATAATAATAATAAAAATAATAATAAATATAAATATAAATGAAATTAGTAATAAAAGTAATAAATAAATAAATAAATAAATATAAATTTGACAACTAATTAATGTGGCAGATTAAAAAATAAATAAATAAATAAATAAAAATATAAATAAAAAATAGGTACGGTAGCAGACGATTAAGCAAAAATCAGTAACATAGTCTTGATGTCGATCCATCAAAAAATGACAGGTCAGAACCAGAAGCGCCGTCAGTTGTAATTTAGAATTTAGATGAGGTTGGAGGGAGAGTTAGGAAAGGGGAAGGAGACCAGGGTGAATATTCAAAGTGGCCTTAGAACGCCAATAGCATTCCCTTGGGTCGTAGTCGGGGAGGTTAGCTATTTCTTCGTTGTCTATTGAATATAATCTATTGTAGAAGTTAGATACGAAATCTTTAATGTGTTGTCGAATAATTGGTTCGATGTTTAATGGGTTCGATTCTCAGATCCCCGTGAATAAGCACGTTTCTAAGGTACGAGTGCGCCTTCCTAATACCGCAGAGTGTTTTATTTTGAATTTTCTGCAGTCGCTGGATATGGGTGTCATCCGCTGAGCCCCAACCAGGCACAGCGTACAACAGGATGGGACGCAGTACGTTTTTATACAAGAGTAGTTTGTTATCTAAACCCATTTGATTCTGGTACAGGAGGTGGGCGTTATCCTTACGGGCTTTAAAATTTTTTCTAATGTTATGTTCTTTATTTTTCTTCCACGACAGTCGACTATCAAGGTAAATTCCTAGGTTTTTGCCCTCTTTCTCAAACTGAACTAGGTGATGACATACTGTGACCGGAGGAGGTGGAATTCTATTGTAACTGAAAAAAAAAATAGCTTTAGTTTTTGAATGATTTAACTTGAGACTCCACCGTTCGAATCATCGTTCAAGAATTCCAATATGTCTCTGTAGGAAATTTTGCTTGTATTTAACATTCTGATGAATATCTAACATTGCCGTGTCATCCGCAAATATGGCTAGGCTAGTGTAATGAATGGAGAGTGAGGAATGTCCTTAATAAAAATATTAAAAAGGATAGGTGCTAACTTTAGGAGCCCTGAGGGATTCCTGCATTAATTTCGCGCAGGCTAGAATATGATAGCGCATGGTGGACTTTAAAGGATCTGCCGAGAAGGTAGGAGTGTATTAAGTGGATAATTGAGGCAGGCATTTTAAGCTTTATAAGTTTGTAAATGAGTACTGTGCCAGACTCGGTCAAAAGCCTTCTCCAGATCGAGTAATATTATTCCAGTATGCATCCGATTCTGGAAACCATCATGGACGAATTCCGTGACTCGAAGAAACTGGTGTGTTGTTGAGTGGTGGGCTCGGAAGCCAAACTGAGCATTAATAATAACATTATTTTCATCCAGGAACTTATTGATTCTGTGACACAGTATGTGTTCCACTAGCTTGCTGAGAGAGGAGAGCAGGCTGATTGGTTTATAGTTTTTTGGCAGAGACTGATCCTCAGCAGGTTTTTTAATAGGGATGACAACAGCGGTTTTCCAAGCAATGGGAAAGTATTTATGTTAAAGATGTTATTAGTTAATTCAGAGAGGTATTAAATATAATAGAGGTAAGTTTTTGATAGCTGAGTTAGAAATATTGTCAAGGCCGGGAGCTTTTTTATTGGGGAGCGAGGTAACAACGTTCTGGATTTCTGCTGGGGTGGTAGGTTCGAGAGGGTCATTATTAATGATAGAGAGTCTCTTACTGAAAAATTTTCCAAGAATATCGTTAACTTCAACAATTGTATCGGAACAGAAAGCGTCGGGGTGGGGAGAGGACTGATTTTTGTAGTTGTCTGCCAAGGCCTCAATTTTGTCGGAGTCTCTCGTGAGAATGCCAGATGGTGTGTTGAGGGGAGGGAGGAGGGTTAAAGTTGTTTTGAAGCTTTTAAGATATGTCCAGAGGCTATTGTCAGTTGGTGCTAATGACTCGATAAAATCAGTCCCCTCAGTTAATTTATGCAAATTTTAGGATAATAAAAATTTCAAAACTTTTTTTGGAGAATCTTCAGGAGTCAAAATTTCTGTATAAAAATTCAAATAAAAATTTAGTAAATAATTATAAACTCTTTAGCGTTTTGAACTCTCAGCTCTATCGAAATTTTGAACACTTCCTCTAGCCTCTTCGAAGTGTTCACAGTAACACTAACAACTTTTGAAATCGAACCCTTTGTAAGATTCCAACATCTGGGAACACACACATACGTGATTCAAAGGCTATACGAGAGCCATTCTTTACTTCAGAGCTTTTCGTCTTACAACTCGGGACTGACCAGGAACTAGAGCAGCAACATTTCGATTACGATACCGGTTAAAAGTCGATTTTTTTCTACTGTTTCCCAAAGAAAGTGCGAAAGAATTGCTAGTAAAATGCGAAATAACTGTGCAGCGCTGTTAACTACTTCGTAGTGACGTGGATGTGTATTTCACGTCCTTTTCCATCGACCGAAAAGCGACGTGCATTTCCGGGCGTGGCGCTCTTTGCGAATCAACATTCAGATGAGAGTAACACATCAAACCCCTTACAAAGTGTATGAACCTTGAACGGAAGTTATGATAACTTCAACAAAATGTTTGGACCAGACTTCAAACAATGTAACCTTGTAATTCCATCCCAGTAACAGATATTGCACAGTGGCGTAGCGAGCATAACTGGCGCCCGGGGCACGATACATACTTTACCCGGGGCATACTTTGTGGCGCCCCCCCCGAAAAACATATAGTAATATAATATATAGACCCTATATTGGCGCCCCCCGATAAACATATAATAACATAATATATAGACCGTATATCGGCACCCCCCCCCCGAAAAGCATATAGTAACATAATATATAGACCTTATGTTGGTGCCCTCCCCGAAAAACATATAGTAATATAATATATAGACCTGAGATTGACGACCCCCCCCCCAAAAAAATATAGTAATATAATATATAGACCTTATATTGGCGCCCTCCCCGAAAAACATAAAGTAATATAATATATAGACCTTATATTTGCATCTCTCTCGAAAACATATAGTAATATAATATATAGACCTTATATTGGCATCTCTCTCGAAAACATATAGTAATATAATATATAGATCTTACATTGGCGCCCTTCTGCGAGTGGCGCCCGGGGCATGATAGACCCCCTTGCCCCCCCCCCCTTTGCTACGCCACTGATATTGCAATCAGGCTCTTTTCATGTTCGAAAAAATTACTCCTAAACTGAAATTCCTCACAGCACTCGGATTTTCCTCTGTATTTTTTCCGTATCGGTTTAAATCACGTTCATTAATCCTGACATGCCTCATTTCAAAAGTAATGTCCAGGGTATGGGAACTCAGCGCGGAAGGAAATGGAGATGAGTACCTTTCCTGGCCGCCTGGAAGCTGTCGTGCCTCTCCACCCTCTCCAGCTGTGGTGTCAGTCGGGAATTAGGAAGAAGCTTCTGATCCACGTTCACTCTCTCCACGGCGTATTTGAAAGCAGTCTCCAGCATCTCATCTCCGGACTCGAACAGGCCGCCTGCGGAAATCAATAAAACGCCCATTAAAACTATTGGTAGATTCCAATGCAGTACCTCAATATATCAATATGTGTATTATTATATGTGTGTTATTGGCGTATATTGCCAATAAAGAAACTCATTAATGAAATCACAGACTGATAATAAAAGAAAACGATTTTTAAATTTAAAAGTTCAGTGCAATTGATAATGGCAAAATATAAAAGATTGTGTGAGCGCCATCTAGAGGAAGAAAAAATTTTATAATTTTTATACTTAAGTTTTTAAACAAATAATTAAAAGATAAAAAAACTTTTATATACAATGTTTTAAATTTTCTGTTGAATCATATAAACTTGACAATTCTATGTATTAATAAATACTTTTTTTAAATTTTTTTGATTAATTATCGCATCGACTTGAAAGAAAATGAAGTTAATTGGAAGTTAACTTGCTTTAAACTTTTCGTTCCCGTCCCGGCCGATAGATGGCTGCACCAGTCTACAAAAAAAACTTAACTGAAAATGATTTTAAATCTGCTTGAAGATGGCTAAAAGTATTAAAATAATGCATTGTCATCGTGTTCTGAGCTATTCTAAAAGTTTCAAATGTCTAGCTAGTCGGGAAGTTAGTTAAAAATCGCTTGCAAGATTTGTACTGGACAAATACACAAACAAACAAGGAAGCGAGTTAATAAAATCATGGAAAAAACAGACATGTTCTTCTACAATACGGAGAGATCCAAAAAAAACGTGGAATATGTTTTGAATTCCCTCATCTTTCTGAGATTTGACTCTAACACAACTTGAGTTTTACAGGGAGAAAATGCAGAGGACCTCTTAGGAAGGAATGATGGAAATTTTGTACTTTTTTCTACCTTATTGAACAGTAGATGGCCCTGCATGAAAAATTATTTTACATCGACAAGAAAAATGATAGCTATAAGGCACACTGGGGAACGCTCGTTTTGTGAAATAAAGCTTTACGAAACGTGTTTCTTGAAACTAGTTTTACATAAAGTCGCAGACTGGGTAAACTGTAGTTTTCAGTTTCTGTGATGTCATTTAGTAAATAACAATTTTAGTGCATACTTAAAATGTTATAGTAATAAATATTATTATATGATTAATTACTTCATAGTACCTCTACAAATGGTTTAACTGCCGAAACTGCCAGATTTGTCAGGTTTATTTCAACATTAATTAAATTTATATTGGGCCCTTTTATCAGTTCCTAGAAGGTAGTTTGCTTTATTTTATTCGTAAAATAAGAATGTTTTAAAACTTCGATTCAAATTAAATCTAAAATATGTAAATGCACGTTTAAGACAATTATAACTCGTAAAATGTAAATAATTTAACAGAGAGAGCTATTATATAACAGAAAGAATGTAATGACAGTTAAATAAAATAAACAGAAATCTGCACTTAGAGCTAAACGCACCATAAATGCAAGATTCTGTAGCAATATATATCTCGTTATATGGTTTAGTTTTTTTTTTTTATTGCTACAGAATCTTGCATTTAAGGTGCGTTTAGCTCTAAGTGCAGATTTCTGTTTATTTTGTTTGACTGTCATTGTATTCTTCCTGTTATATAATAGCTTTCTATGTTAAATTATTTACATTTTACCAGTTATAATTGTCCGTTTTTTCAGTATGAGGATTTGTTGCAACTGCGCAATCTTTTATTGAAAAGTTTGAAATTATTCAACGCTAGTGCAGTTTTTCTATTAATTTCGTTCGGCTGTCTATGCCTTCTTTATGTATTTTAATTTCTTACTAGTTGGTAGCAGTCAAAACATGACGGCTAGATAGTAAATGAATGTACTAATACACAAATTGAACTCAACACGTCATTGCCAAATGTTGAAAATAATAATAATGCGCAGAAACAAATTAATGTATTTAAGCGGCCTCGTGCTTAGTGAGTATCTAAAGCCAGATTTTAAAATATCACTGAGCATGCGCAGAAAGCAATTTTTTAATTGTAAATTATCGCTAATTAAACAGCACGAAATAAACAATTTCCATCAGGTTTAATCCTATATTAATCAAAAACATATTTATCATAAAAATGGCAGAGAGACAGCCCTCGGAATAAACATGTTTATCATTAAAACATGTCACTGAACATGCGCAGAAACAGTGAGTTTCTAAAGCCAGATTTAAACATGCCACTGAGCAAGCGCAAAAATCAATTTTTCAATTGTAAATTATCACAAATTAATAGAAATTGCGGTTACAAAAACCAAATTTGACAAATCTACAGACTACAGTCTTCCGTTTAAGACCAAAATGAAGTAAATTGATGCAGTAGTTTTCGCTTAGCAATTTAAATATATAGATTTTGTGTTGAATTATTTACATTGTGTAAGTTATGCATGTTTAAGCTATGGGGAAGACGCAAAGCGACATTTTAAAATACGTAACATTCTATTACTGTTCCATTGACGAGTATCCCTTTACAAGCATCCATTTACAAGTATCTGTAACATGGGAAATACATACGAATCAAAATGCAAAAAATATCAACAAGTTAGCGTTCGTGCAGTGTAAGATAATAAAAATACAAAAAACAAGTAAAAGAACACACAGAAGAACAGTTGAACTCAAGATGTAAAATGTTGTGAATTGTATATACGCAGTACTTCATAAGTGGCAACTGTATATGATCCGCTCACTTGAAAACAATAATTACAAGATACAAAGAACTTTTTATATACCGTTTTTTTTAAATTTTCTGTTGAATCATATAAACTTGACAATTCTATGTATTAATAAATACTTTTTAAAAAATTTTGATGAATTATCCCATCAACTTGAAAGAAAATGAAGTTAATTGGAAGTTAACTTGCATTTAACTCTTCGTTCCCGTTCTGGCCGATAGATGGCTGAAGCAGTCTACAAAACAAAATTAGCTGAAAATAACTGAAAATGAATTTAAATCTGCTTAAAGATGGCTAAAAGTATGTAAAAAATGCATTGTCATCGCGTTCTGAGCTATTCTAAAAGTTTCAAATGTCTAGCTAGTCGGGAAGTTAGATAAAAATCAATTGCAAGATTTGTACTAGACAAACACACACACAAACAAGATAGCAAGTTAATAAAAATATGGTAAAAAGTCGAGAAAAGAGTTAAAATAATACACATTGCTTATAAAAATTCCTCTTAAAGTATAAATTCATATGAACATTGCAGAATGTATTATTGCAGATGTAACTTTTTTACATATAAAATATATAAGAATATCCTTGGAGTAATTATTATTATTACAATTTTTGTGGGACTAAGGGACTTCACTGATTTTGCAAGTGAAAAAACTAATAACGTCCAAGTGAGTCTTCAAATTATTTTTTTTTGGCTATAGAAAAAAAAATTGAAATAATTATTTAATAATTCCCAGGTATTTACTTCTGTAGCAGTTATACTGTCACTGATTCATTAATTTTACTTTTTTTTGTGATGAAACAACACTAAACGATTGACCGTTATCATCAACTACTTGCATCTGCGTATGAATTGCATTATTGCAATGATTTACATTAGAATATGTACATAACTGGATTGGCGTCTGAAATAGGTTACTAATTATTCGATGGCCAAAAGTTTAACGTAGGATTACGTTCCTCCATAACGGTCCTCCGGAAAGGAAAATTTCAGATTTCCGTCGTCGAGAGTTATAATTTTGGCAGCGTGCCAAACGCAGTCTGTATCGCTTGGGCAAGCAGCAAACAGTTAAACAGAAAAGTGTTACAGAAGTTAAACACAGAAAATGCCTCAAAATTTTGACATATATATATATATATATATTTATATATATATATTTATATATATATATATATATATATATATATATATATATATATATATATATATATATATATATATATATATATATATATATATATATATAGAGAGAGAGAGAGAGAGAGAGAGAGAGAGACATATCTACATAACACATACATACATGTACACATACAAAAGAGGTAAGCAACGATAACTAATCCTACGCTAATAACCCGCGGTAGTTTCGTTAGAAGAGACTACCTGAAATATATTTCTGTCATTGAGTGGTGTTCCTTATTATTTAGAAAATTTATTATGAATCAAAAATATTAGGAGTCAAGTGCTATGAATCTAAAATTTCAAAAATTTCAAAGTGTACTGAAGATTTTGATTGCGAATGGCTCATGTACACAAAAGTGACAATATATACAAGTAACAATACAACTTATGTGCATATACAACTGTATATACACATAACATTACAACTTATGTGCTTATACAACTGTATATACACATATATATAATCTGTGTGCATTACTTGTATTGGAATGGTTTACATCATATTCAAAGTAACCTCCAGGAAGAAATAATAGATCCATCAGCAACTTTGGAGTTGTTTGAGCCTTAATGGTTGCCGTTTATTTATTGACATCGGGAAAATAGATTGTCTGATAATTAAGTTTTGACCTAATTTTTTGGACTAGCGCCTCTCAATGCCCATCGTCCCACATTTTGTGGATTGATTTTCTCGAAACTGAAGAATTAGAGGCTGAAATCGGGCTTGCAGGCTTTCATTTAATGTAGATTTGCAGAGAAAAATAAACATTACGAAGTTGCAAGCTAACCATTTTGATACGTAAATATCCAAATTTCAATCAATTGTTTAATATTACGTTTTCCGATTTATTTGTTGTGTTGTACAACAGTGTCCTCTTAAGATACGTAAGTTAAGGTTGCTTTGTATTAAATCTATTGGATTCCCTCGTCTCAATGTTTACGTATGGAGAAAATATGTCTACTACACTATCTACCAATAAGTATTTGGACACCCATGCAAATGACGATATCTGCGGTCCTGCTATACGTCACGCCCTCCGCCGTTAAATATCGTGTAGGAAACAACATCGGCATTAGTCGCATGCAAGATACCACGAAGTGCAGAGTTACCTGATTTCGAGAAAGGTGTCATCGTCGGGTATCACAGAAATGGCAGATCCTTAAGGGACATATCTGGTGAGCTGAATTACCCAAAATCGGCAGTGGCCTAAGCGATTCAGAAGTGGAAGGTGAGCGGTGATTATTGGAATATGCCCCGAGTCGGCAGACAAACGAAACTGGGAGATAGAGATCGACGGTTCCTGTCCAGAGAAATTCGGAAGAACCGAACCTATCCGATGGCCCACATACTCCAGAAGATTCAACGGGCATCCGGGAGTGTTGTTTCGATGAATACCATCCGCAAGGAAGCACATCTGATTGGTTTTCATGGTCGTGCTGCCGCCCATAAGCCTTTGATCACAAAGTCCGACCGCGCTGTTCGGTTAAGGTGGTGCAAAGCACTTCGGAAGTGGACCGTAGATCAGTTGAAACGGGTTCTCAGTAGCGACGGCGTGCCCCGGAGGGTTGAGGCTGTAATTGCCTCTCTTGGAGGCTCTACCAACTATTGAATATGAATTTATTTTGTTTTTCTTTTCTAACACTCTTCTTTCTTTTCTTCAAGTGTCCAAATACTTATTGGTAGATAGTGTATTGACAGCGACATAAATGCCAATAATCCAATAAAAAGGGTATTTTCAGATAGCCTGAACTTTTCTGCACCTTGCAACAGGATTCGTTTTATAAATTGCTTCCACCAAAGGAATTGAGGAGCGTTTAAAACACATTACACTTGATTTTGTTTCTCCGAATAATTTAAATTTTAATTTATTTGCATTTTTATATATAAAACAACGAAAAATGCCCCAAGGTATAAAATTTCTTTCTATATGACGGAGTACAATATTTTTAAAAACTTTCAATCCAAGTCGGCCATCTTTGGTCTCCTTATCTCCATATGTTAACATTGAGGTGAGCGAATCCAATAGGGTTAGTACACAGCAGCCTTAAGAAGTCTATTTCGTTTGGTACCGCAGGGCACGATTTCCGATTTATTAGATTATACTGTATAGTTGTGGCCAACTAAGCAATGCGAGTTAAAGAGTATTAATACGAAAAAAATAGTATTTATTACAATAATTAGGCAGATGGGAACTGAGAGAGTCCAATCAAAGACCGGCTTTTTGTTTGTGCCTAGAAAATATAAGTAAAAATAAATGTTTCAAGTAGCTTACCAGACAATACAATGACAATGAAGATGATAAATACATCCGTGCACTACAAAATAAGTGCTTACCATATTTTATCCACGCCAAAACCATAATAATTAAAAGATAAAAAGAACTTTTTATATACCACGTTTTTAAATTTTCTGTTGAATCATATATACTTTACAATTCTCTTTTAGTTGCACAAACCTTCACTTAATTATTCTTTTTCCACTTTCTTTTATTTAATTTTAATCATTTTTAGTCGTTTCCACTATCCACAGACTTTATAAACTGCTAACTTTTATAAATTTTTAAAATTTTTCGCACAATATTTTTGTAAACAAATTAAATTCACATGTATTCTGTTTTCAAAATCGTCAAAGTGCAAGCATTGAATTCGATCGGAGCGCCACCTTGCGGATTTTTTCGGCTAAAAGTATTAAAAGAATGCATTGTCATCGTGTTCCGAGCTATTCTAAAAGTTTCAATTGTCTAGCTAGTCGGGAAGTTAGTTAAAAATCGATTGCAAGATTTGTACTGGACAAACACAAACACACAAACAAACAAACAAACAAGAAAGCGAGTTAATAAAAACATGGTAAAAATTATTCGTTGAAAACAGTATATAGCATAACAATTTCACCCTAGAATGCCACTAAATATTAAGACAAGCAGTAGAATATATGAAACTGACATCGCATGCAAAATGATCTTTTCGCAGCGATGCAGGATTCGAGTGCTAAAAGATAGATACCTCTTTACTTGTATATTTACTTTTGACTAGGTGATCCATGCGACCCTTTCGCATGCGATTAAAATACGATAAATTTTATAGCAAGGTTGGTGGTTTGTGGTAGGATGAAAGAAGAGCCGATTCATTTGTAGCCATTGTTTATTTGTCAAATAACAATAGTGCATAAGGATAATGCAAAACCAATGAACAAAACGCCTTTGGCCACAATATTGGAGGTGATGCCCGAGACAAAACAGGGAAACATGAAATATGTACTTGTCAAAATACCTTTGTACACAATACTAAAAGTTAAATATGCACAAACTCGTGGAAAATGTGATATTTACATTATAATACCTCTTTGTTCACACTGTTTGACCGTGCCGTTTCGACGAATCCAGGGAAAGAACTTTAGGGCCAAAAGTCAATTTCTCACTTCGATTTTTAAACAAACAATACAATGTGTCCTTCTGAATTAACAATTCGTCAGAAGCGGAGAACTTAATCCTTAAAATGGTACCTCATTTATCGATTTTGGTTAAATATGAAGGGAGAAAAAGCGATAAAACAAAAACAAAAACACCTTTTCGAAATACACTGCTGGCCACTGTAAATGCAACACCCTGAAGGAAACATACAAATAACATGAAATTTACAACATGCATTAGCGGAGGTGAGATATGCAAATGATTAGAATTTCAGCGCAGACGCACATCACGCGCGCCTGTGGCGCCACTTCAAAGCGCTATTTAAGGCTTGGAGATTTTGACGATTTCAAGTTCGGCAATTGTGTTTTTCTTGTGGTTTTTTAAAAAAAACGATCAATTATGCCTCGTCGAAAACAGCGATCATCTTTTGATCAAGTATCCGAGTTCGACAGAGGAAGGATAGTGGCCTACCGAGATTGTGGATTATCTTTCAGGGAAATCGGTAGCCGTGTTGGACAAAACCAAACAACCGTAATGCGGATTGTTGGATCGTTGGATGCAGGATTGCGGATCGTTGGATGCAGGATTGTTGGATGTTGGATTGTTGGATGATGCAGGATTGTTGGATTGTTGGATTGCGGATCGTTGGATGCAGGAGGGTACGACGGACCTGCGTGTTCGATCGCATCCACCTCAGCGCATCACTTCATGTGATGACAGGCAAATTGTGCGCATGGCAGTGACGGATCGCTAAGTCACATCACGAACCATAGCACAGCACATGCAGTCTATAACGCATCATCCAGTGTCTGCGCGTACCATTCGACGCCGTTTACAGCAGAGTGGTCTGTCCGCAAGACGTCCATTGCTTTGTCTACCCTTGACGCAGAACCACAGACGTCTCCACCGCCAATGGTGCGATGACAGAAGGATGTGGACGGTAGAATGGACTGAAATTGTCTTTACTGACGAGTCACGCTTCTGTCTGCAACACCACGATGGTCGCATTCGAGTCTGGAGACACTGTGAAGAGAGGATGATGAACAGCTGCGTTATGCACCGCCACACTGGTCCTGCACCGGGTATTATGGTATGGGGCGGTATTGGATATCACTCTCGCACACCTCTAGTACGCATTGCCGGTACTTTAAACAGCCAGCGCTACATCTCCGAGGTGTTGGAGCTTGTTGTCCTTCCTTACCTTCAGGGCTTGCCCACAGCCATATTTCAACAGGATAATGCGCGACCACACGTGGCACGAATTGTCCAACGGTTCTTCGTCAATCGCCAGATTGAATTGCTTCCCTGGCCGCCTCGCTCTCCGGATCTTTCGCCGATAGAAAACATGTATGGTTGCTCTACGATTGACCCAGATTCCATCCCCAGCTGCCACAGCAGATCAACTTTGGCAACGTGCGGAAGCTGCTTGGTCTGCTGTACCCCAAGAACTCATCCAAAATCTCTTTGAATCAATGCCGAGGCGTGTGGCAGCGATGATCTCCAACAATGGCGGATGCTCTGGCTACTGATTTTGGCAGGAACCACACTTCACAGAAGTCTATAAATTTAATCATTTGATACTTGGTCAACATGTTATCTACAAAATAAATTTTGTTGTGATATCTCTTGTCTTTCTTGGTGTTGCAATTTGGGTGGCCAGCAGTGTAATATATATAGTTTTTCCCATGCAAAAAGAATAACACGTACGCGTATGTTGCCAATAAAGAAACTCATTAATGAAATCACAGACTGATAATAAAAGCAAACGATTTCTAAATTTAAAATTTCAGTGCGATTGATAATGGTAAAATATAAAAGATTGTGTGAGCGCCATCTAGGGGAAGAAAATTTTTTATAATTTTTAAACAAATAATTACAAGATAAAAAGAATTTTTTATATACCATGTTATCAAATTTTCTGCTGAATCATACAAACTTGACAATTCTTTGTATCAATAAATCCTTTTTTAAAATTTTTTTGATGAATTATCCCATCAACTTGAAAGAAAATGAAGTTAATTGGAAGTTAAGTTGCGTTTAACTTTTCGTTTCCGTCCCGGCCTACAGATGGCTTCACCAGTTTACATAACAATATTAACTGAAAATAATAAAGACGTGGTAAAAATCTGCTTAAAGATGGCAAAAAGTATTTAAAAAATGCATTGTAATCGTGTTCTGAGCTATTCTAAAAGTTTCAAATGTCTAGCTAGTCGGGAAGTTAGTTAAAAATCGATTGAAAGATTTGTACTGGACAAACACACATACAAACAAGAAAGTAAGTTAATAAAAAAATGGGAACAATAAGATGTGTAAACCTAAATTAAGAATTCGCCCGTAGCGGAGATCTTAATCTTTAAAATGGTACCTCATTTATCGATTTTGACTAAGTATGAAGGGAGAAAAAGGGATGAGACATAAAACACCTTTTAGAAATAATACACATAGAATCCAATCACGAAGAAGCTGCCGGATAAAACGATTGCCAAACAAAAACAATTTGCTTTATAAAACTAAATTTAGCTAACTGTCTTTTATAAAGATGTTGTCAACACTGGAGAACTAAAACTTATAAGCAGATTGAAAAATCGTCTGTTAAAATCATCTGGTTTTTGTAATTGTTGCTTTGGGAGTCCATTATTAGCATACAGTGTGGAACAAAAAAGGTTTGCTAATAATAATGAATATAAATTTTTTTATTTTTTCTTCTATTTTAATATTTTTCTCTCCTTAGTTCCTTTTTGAAGCTCTCAAATCTACCTTATTTTCTTCATGTACATTTATAACAGCTCGATGTTCCCTTTCAAGTTTGATACGTCTTCAGTAGTGCAAGAAACGTTTATGTATAAATTCACATTATATTTGGAGGTAAAATTATCTCAGGAAACGTTACTGCCAGAACGATTTCAAGAATTCAGCTTGATAACAGGAAATATTTCAACAATAAAAGCATAGAGAAAGAACGTATACAATCATGAAACTTTATCCTTCTAAACTCAATTTTACTTTAAACCATCTAAAATGAACAGAGAAAAAACATCCCAGTCTACTTCAATTTCCTCATAAAATCCACATGCATTATCTATAACTAGCGATTCGCTCTGAATGCAAAGGAAGTTCTATATTTCATAAGCTTTTTTTTCGGTAAATTCTTAGAACTGAAATTTTATTCGGGTAAAAAATACCGCATATAGTTCAAAAATATGATGTTGTAGCAAATATTTTCGGCTCGCTAAATAAAATCGAACAATGTTATTTGCGGGGTACGACAAGATAAAGCAATGTGTATCTGAGACTGGCAGAACAACATGCAACTGTTATGGTTATATATATATATATATATATATATATATATATATATATATATATATATATATATATATATATATATGCTAGCATTATTGACCGGCGTTGCCCGGGTAGATATATAGATATAAAATTTTTCATGCATTCCATCAAACAAATACTGGGCTGCACCCCCCGCTATTCATGTTCATCTGGTCCGACAGAATGCGCTTAGCGCGTTTCTACTGAAATTATATACAAACAATAAGAAAGAAAGAAACTTTGAGCCTGCGGACCTTCGTCTGATTATACGTCTGATTTTATTGAGAATTAATAACATAATGTTGCGTGATTCGCAAGTTTGGATTGAATAAGTTTGCTGTTTAATTATATTTGGTAGATACTGTTTAATTAGATTTAATTAGATTTGTTTGATCCACTGTTTAATTAGAAATAAGTTTTATACTTTAAATTTGTCTTTATTTTTATTTTTCCTTTACAAACGCAGTTTTTTCCACATCACCCAAGAGGTAAAGTGCAAGATACGTTATCCCCTTTATTTAGTCAAAGTAAGGCGGGATTCCGCATGAAGTCTAGGCTCAAAGTTTCTTTCTTTCTTATTGTTTGTATATCCTTTCAGTAGAAACCCGCTAAGCGCATTCTATCTGACCAGATGAACATGAAGAGCGGGAGGTGCAGCCCAGTATTTTTTTTTTTTGATGGAGTGCCGGAAAAATTTTATATTTATATATCTACCCGGGAAACGCCGGGCAATCATTCTTTAAAAATAATTTCATTAATTTTCTTATGCCTTAATATAACTAATGAACTAATAGTTCGGAATTAAAGTTATGCGTCGTTATGTTTCTCTGTTTAAAGAGCTTTTCCTCTCACTGCTTAAAACACCCCAAAACTCTAAAATATTTATCTTATATGATTTCACGGAATAAGTAATTCAAATACATATCGTATGTTAACTCTGTTTCGCGAACTTAGAGGAAAAAAACCTATAGAACTCTTAAACTTCTTCCCATTTTATGATCCTCAAATGATTATTATATTTAGATCAACAGAAGGCTTCCAAAAACTGGCAATGGGACAAACTTAATTTTTCTTTTTTTTTCTTCCTTTTTCTTCCAAACGTTATTAAGTTCTATTAGTTTGAACGCCATTGACTAAAATTCTCTAAAGAAGCGGTTCTCAACCTTTTTAGACCCACGTCTCCACTAAACGTAAGAAAAATAAATTAAACACTTTACCCCCCGTCATCCCCAGACCAACCCTCTGACCACCCCCAGATCACCCCTCAGAACAACCCAGCGCATCGAATTTGACTGATGCAGCTGGTTGTGGTGAAGGGGCTGTATCCACATTTAAGTGGTTCGCAAACCTCTTAGGGGCACAAAAATCATTAAACAAATAATTTTTAAAAAACTAATTGAGCACCAAATTTCGTTTTTTCTGAGTTAAGTTTCTCGGGTCCTAAACATTAACTGAACCGAATTTGGTCCCGGTGGGTGAAACAAACTATGATTCTATAGCGGACAAACAAACAGACGAGCTCTTTTATATTTACAGATATATATATATATATATATATATATATATATATATATATAGATATATATATACACAGATATATATATATATATATATATATATATAGATATATATATACACAGATATATATATATATATATTCACTCACACACACACATATATATATATATAATACACAAATGCATATCGTGTGTGTGTGTGTAAATGAGAACATAAGAATATTACCCTCATTTCATCCAGTTGCGACTTGAAGTAGTTTATATTATCTGGCACTGCTATTTGTAAATAATAGAATTGAACTATAGACCACTAAGCCTAAATCCTTAGATCAGTAAGAGACACAAAACTTTCATTTTCTCAAGTACCATCAACACCAGCCGCTACGGGAGTTAATGAGCCAAAAGCATAATGTTCTTGAAATATTACTTAAGTAATGTTCCTTTTAACATACTTTACGCAAGGGGAAAAAGTACAAAAACGCACTGAACCTTCCGCTTCACGCAACCAAAAAAACTGAAAGAATAAAAATAAACAGATTGGAAATGTTGCCACCCTATAACAGTGAATTTTGAAAGAAAAAAAATCAGAAAACAAGGAGTTTGAAGTTCACTGGAGGTGGCTCCCGGTATAAAATTAAACACTTTAGAAAATTTATGCTATGTATCCCCTCAGGTAGAAGGAATTCAAGAGTTTCCAAAGGGTTGTTGGAAGTTTCTGAGACGAGAGAGACGTATTTCTTACTGAAAGGCACAAACTTTTTCTAAGTCATATTTCATCACCGGATAAGTGACATCAGGCCTGAACAAAAAAAGCGCGATGGGTCTTTTCACTTAGTGTCTGTTCACATTGTCAGCGTCAGTGTTAAAGATGTTAAAGCGTTAAAGATGACACTGTTACAGCCGAAAAGAAAACCTGTTCACGCTGTTTACGTTACAGAAAGCGTCGAACGCATGTGATTGACTGACGGCCATATGTGTTTTTTATTCGATGTATTTTTCAGAACGAAGAACGACTTGGGCTCCATAGCAGACGATTCTTGAAAGGACCTGTGATTGGTTCGACGGTCAAGGATTCTACCGTCAGCTATGCAATTGGAAAAAGTTGCTCCGCGAAAGGAGACGTGAGGGACGTAGTACACTGGACCTTAGCCACATGGACATGGACCAAAAAGTTTTCGTGAGGTTCCAAATAGGGCTAAGCAAGCCCTTTACCCTCGGTATGGATATGGGAAGCACTGAAGCTTTTCACGCATGGTCCAAGAAGAAATCAATCAAGTTAAAAAAAAAGTAACAAAATAAATTAAAGAAGTTACAAAAATAAAAACAAAAATGTTAGAATTTAGTAAGTTAAAGTTAACACAAAATTAAATCAGCAAGACTTGTCAAAAAAAATTTTTTTTCCAATATAAGATAAAATAAAAAGCAAAGTATAAAGATTAAACTCTCAAAAGTCGAAGACGAGCCACAGAGGACTGCGAGCAGCAAAGATATTAAATGCTGGGATCAAACCCAGGATGGGAAAGCGCAATCAAGCAACCCGTGCTTGAAAACATTCCGTAAAAGGAAGCAAGATGATGAATTTGTATTACAGAGGTTAAAAAAGATCAAGCTTAACTACTGGTCAAGAGCAAAATGTGTCCCGCAACCTGATTGGTTGACGAAACAGGATTCAGGAGCTTAGAAGAAGATATTATCAGGGAGGACGGCTCACAATTTGACCATGAGGATTGGGCCTTAGCCTCTGGGGCCAAACAAAAATTTCACCGTGTATAAATGACGTCATTATGACGCATATTCTGAATCGAGAATAATGCTCAATGATAGATGCGTCACGATTATGTCATTTTCACACTGTGAGATTTTTTGTATCCCCTTGTTCACATTACAGCTTTCGGATCCAGTGCACAGCGTCGGCTTTACTTCATCGAAATATCTTCGACCGGCCACAGACTTCCAAATGAATAACCACGAAATTGTTAAGGTCTGATATTAGTTAAAAATTCCGAAGAGAATAACGCTCACATTTACGGATATAATGTAAAAGAATACCCTAAAGCCTTATAACTGAAAACTGGGAACAACCCTGCGATAAGTGACGTCACGCCTGGAAAAAAAACTCAACGAGTCTGAGCCTGTTCACATAGGAGTCTGGTAACGGAAGTGTAAAAGGAAAGATGGCACTGAGACAGAAATAAACCAATCATGGGCGTTAAAAATTTCTATGCTAATCGTTTGGAGGTTTGATATTGGTTATATTTAAACGCTTTCGCTACCGGACTCCTATGTGAACAGGCCCTTAATGAGAATACAGAGAAATAAAAACCAAAAAATGTTAATTTTGAAAACCTTGACGTCTTATAAAAGACCTGAGATCAAGTACACGTAAAACCGTAGCACAGTATGTTTAAAAATTGGGGGAAGCGATAACGGGAAAGAATTTACAATAAAACACAATTCATAAATACATAAAGGTGATAAAAAGTAAGGCAAAGTAATGAGCAAGCACGACTTCATCCAGTTCTTAATACGTTTAAATACTTTAGCTGCAATACTGAACATGACATGACTAGCTGAATACCTGTGCTTCACTACGGAGTACATTAAAATTAAATGCAACGGTGAATGTACAACGGTAATGCCAAAATAAAACAAAAAAATGTATCTTTATAAAAAAAATTCGTAACGGATATTTTTATGGACAAAATAATGTAGAAGAAAATATTCAAATTAAATACAACGGTCAATGTATGGAATTAATTTGTATGTTTAATATCCATAAAACATTCTAATTTGAATTAAATTCTTAAAAAACTTTAATCTCAATGAGTATAGTAGTTAAATTTTATCGTTTACTGTATTTTAATATATTTTTTGTCAATTTATTTCATTGTTATGCACGTGACAATGGAAGATTAATTTAAAGTATCACAAAAAAAAGAAACCACGTGATCAGCATTTAATAAATTAAATTCCAAAAATAAAACTTTAAAAATTCACCAAAAATCAAGAAGGGAGGTAAAGGATTCGAAAAAGATTTCATTTAAAAGGAATTTTTATGATCTTTCTTGTGATATAAATTTTATAACCCTCAGATTATTATTTTAAATGCAAACATTAAAAAATGTTATAAAAACAACTTAAAAATTTAATTTGAAAAAATCTAAGAGTAATTTTTCAAAATAATTTTTAGTGCACCCCTACACTATAAGAAGAATCGCCATGTAAATTTTCAGCCATTTATGTTCAGCGATTTCGTCTGTGCGTTATCTCTCAGCCAGTTACGGAACTGTTTTATATATATATATTTATATATATATATATATATATATATATATATATATATATATATGTATATATATATATATATATATATATTAGTTGAGGAATGGATCAAAAAGTTTCAAATATTACGGGCTAATTTGGCTGGAAATGTAAGGAAGTGTGCGATCTCTCGATAAATAATCTTGTTATGGAGATAAAGTAGGGAGATTTCCGAATAAATCCAAAAGGTTTAATTTAAATTACATACTTTCACATATTGATCCCCACTCGACGCTGAACTTCAAATCTGACAAGCGATGCAACAGGATTGACCTTAAGAGCTGTTTACAGAATCAGTTTGTTTGAAATATGAAAATGGAATCAGTCAGGATGGGGGAAATGTAAATTTGGCGCTGTCATGAGTTTATAAATTGCGTTAGGCTTAGTCACGAGAACAGGTAAGGCGTTTATGAAGGATGACACCGAGTTAATCATGTTTAGAACTGCTGTTTATCGTATTTCGAATTGCTTTTAAATCGCTGTTTAGAATTGCTTAATATTTTGAATACGAGAGGGAACTGATTGCTCGTAGGGACGTGAAATTTAAAATAACAGCTCCGGAGCGTGAGAAGTGATAATAAATATA
This sequence comes from Dolomedes plantarius, assembly GCA_907164885.2. Lineage (NCBI taxonomy): Eukaryota > Metazoa > Arthropoda > Arachnida > Araneae > Dolomedidae > Dolomedes > Dolomedes plantarius. The sequence continues at coordinate 47,584,205 of OU015502.1, read as the reverse complement.
TTTTTAATATGCATTCAAGAGATTATAAATATTATCTGGACTACTCTTATAAAATTCCAGTCAGATATCTACAAATAACATTACAATTTCCCGTTTTTTATATTAAGTAAAATATAGGTATTTAACCATACTGCAAATACTTTAATTCTTGAAGATACATAAACTACAATACTGTATGTTTAATAACACCCCAAATGCTTTTAATATGTTACTATTTATATCTCTTTAATTTTTATACGATTCCGTCAGATGCGAGTTATAAACGAGTGGTTAGGAAGTCTACACCATTGCAAAAATTTTGTTGAATCTCACTAGAAACACTTAAAGTGATGTAACACTTAATACTTAATATCGCAGATCTTCAATCCCAAAGTAAACTATAGGGATATGCTTATGTGCTTTTATTATATACACTCATGTCCATAAATTAAGGATATTTCAGTATCACATGGACATCGAAATCTAAAGTAAAAATTTCACCTGTAGAATTATTACACATATCTTCAAGAAAAATATGCAAATTACAGGAAGCAACCGTAGACTAGATGACGCCGATAGTACGTCACAATGACGAGAGTGTAAGAGAGGTATATAAGGAATGGTGGCAAAGAAGTAAAATTGTTCACAAGCGTTCTGTAAGCCGCTCAGTGCCATAACCGAATAGTTATGACACAGAGGACGCATGTGGATGATTTTTTACGTGTTAGAATTATCGGCCGCCTGGAATGTTCGCGTACTCAGATGGAAGTATCCGAGGAACTTGGAATTGCCCAAAGTGTCATCTCTAGGCTTTGACAACGATTCCAAGATGATGGAAATGTCAGTAGACGTTACAATACATGTCGGCCCCGAGTTACAACGCCGAACGAAGACCAGTATTTGGCAGTAACTGCCAAATAAGCAGATGGAGCACAACATCCGACCTGTCTCGTCAGCTATCTGCAGCCACGGATACCACAGTTTCAAATCAAACCGTGTACATACGTTTGAGAAATATTGGTCTAAAGGCTCGAAGGCCTGAGAGATGTGTACTGCTCACGGCAACTGACTGTCGGCAGCGATTAGCCTGGAGTAGAGAACATGCAATGTGGTCATCGTCACAATGGGCTTCTGTGATGTTTTCCGACGAATCCAGGTTTAGCTTCCAGTCTGGTTCACGTCGGACTTTCATGTGGTGAACGCCAGGTACCCGTTACCACCAAGACAACATCATTAATCGACACCGTTACGGTGGTGCAGGAATGCTCGTTTGGGGGTGGAATTATACTGGGCTCCAGAACAGATCTGAATGTTCAAATCGGAACCATGAACGGCCACATTTATCGGGACATCATTCTGAAACAACATGTACGTTTGTTTAGGGGTGCCATGGGCGCAGAATTTGTGTTTATGGATGACAACGCCCGTCCTCACCGAGCAAACATCTGAAATGAATGCCTTCAATCTGAGGATATCACCCGTATGGAATAGCTAGCATTCTCACCTGACTTGAATCCGATAGAGCATGTGTGGGACATGCTTCGCCGACGACCACCACCGAGTTGCAACCCGTCAACCACCTCCTACATGTGTACCGGAACTTGTGAGAGCATTGCTTTCTGAATAGAGTAATATTCCTCAAGATCAGCTCGATAATTTGATACTCAGCATGCCTAGGCGTTGCACGGACTGTATTTCATCGCATGAGAGACATACAATGTATTAACCATCATACCAACCATGTAATATTAAGTTTTTGTAAAGGAGATATTTTTTACAATTGCTCCAGGGGGCAAAAATCGTAGTTTTTATAAATGGTATCATACATACACCATCTTCTTTGTTCTTTATTTTTTTTAATAAATGGGTTTTATGAATAAGTCACGTTTGTTTTGTTTCTGAACCTTTATTTGCCGGAGCTGGCATTATCCTTAATTTATGGACATGAGTGTACGTATATATATATATATATATATATATATATATATATATATATATATATATATATATATATATATATATATATATATATACAGTCGATTCCGGTTAATCGGACCACATCAGGTCGCGATCATTTTGGTCCAAATAAACGGCTGGTCCGATTAAACGAACATGCCTTATGTTACGAGACGGGTTTCGGTCCGAATAAGCGGCTGGTTGGATTAACCAGTGGTCCAATTAACCGGAATTGACTGCATATATATATATATATATATATATATATATATATATATATATATATGTGTGTGTGTGTGTGTGTGTGTGTATATATATGCATACATATATATATATATGCATATATATATACAGGGTGTCCCAAAACGACCGCATAAACTCTGCACAGCTAGATTCCTCGTTGGGAGTACATAAAAACTGCCCAAAGAAGCGTTCCTGTACATTCCATAGTTTACGAGAAAAATACGAAATACAAAGTATGACGTCACTGCCAGTGCAAGAAAAAACACTTTATTGAACATATCAACAGCATGCACAATTTAAAGCAGATGTTCAAAGTGTCCGCCGTGCATGTCGAGGCAGGCTTGAGCAAGCCGTGGAATGGCTGTCATCACACGTTGCAGGATTGCGGGGTCCACCTAAGTACAAGCAGCATGTAGACGAGCAACTAAGTCCATTTGTGTTGTCACTACGTCTCGATACACCAGTTCCTTGAGATGGCCCCATAGGAAAAAATCCAACGGTGTAAGATCTGGCGAACGTGGCGGCCATAGAACCGGACCCCCACGGTCGATCCAGTGACCGGGGTATTCCATATCCAGCCAATCACGTACAGGAGCACAGAAATGCGCCGGAGCCCGATCATGCTGGAACCAAAGTCCCTGTATTGTCGCTAATGGTATGTCATCGAGGAACTCGGCTAAGACTTCATTGAGAAACACCAAGTACGACTGACCCGAGAGCCGTTCAGGCAAAAGATATTGTCCAAGACGCGGCCGGATTGCATGCAATTCCGACAGAATTGCATGCAATCTGCGGCCGGATTGCATGCGGATTGACCTGGAACCACATATGGCTGTTGTGATGGTTGAATACCCCATCACGAGTGAAACATGATTCATCAATCCACAGTATATGTGCAATGAAACCATTATCTGTGTTCTGTTGCTGCAACAGCCATTTACAGAAGGCCACGCGTTTCTGAAAGTCATCTGGTTTCAGACCTTGCACGGTTGTGTACCGAAATGGGTATAGCCTCTCAGACCGTAAAAGCCTGTGCACAGTACTTTTACTCGAAGTCATCTCACGGGTTAATGCGCGTGTGCTTACCTCGGGCGTCTCTTCTACCCGCTGCAGTATTGCATCCGCCTGTGCTACCGTCAGGCCGCTCCGCGGTCTTCCAGTATCGTGAAGATTGGCTGTTGGCAAGACGCTTCCCGTATTTCTCAGTCTGTCGTCCAGCCTACGGATGACGTTGACATCGGGAGGACGGCGGGACGGATATCGACGGGCATACTCCCTAGAAGTTCGTAAGGCATTTCCATTACATCGGCCGTACATCAAGTACATGTCGCAGTAGACACGAACGGAGTACATGGCCACCATACGAAGACTATCGGTAGCTGCAAGATGCAGCCTTTTAAATACCAGTTCAACGGCGGCTTAACGTCATTTCATGGCGCGCGCGTATGCATGACGCGATATGCGCGGCGAACGCTTTAAACATTATCGTCTGGAAAGATATGCAAATATTGTTGTTGATAGGTCCAATAAAGTGTTTTTTTCTTGCACCGGCAGTGACGTCATACTTTGTTTTTCGTATTTTTCTCGTAAACTATGGATCATACAAGAACGCTTCTTTGGGCAGTTTTTATGTACTCCCAACGAGGAATCTAGCTGTGCAGAGTTTATGCGGTCGTTTTGGGACACCCTGTATATATATATATATATATATATATATATATATATATCCCTAAGGCTGTCGGATACCAGTCATAGTGGGTCATAGTGGATACTCCCAACTTAATGTTAACCTAGGGATAAATTGTACTCCGTAAAAGAGAAAGAAATGTTGTATTCATGTATCTTTTTTATTTTTAAATAATATTCTTCAAATTTAAAATATTCGGGTTAAAAATGAATTATACTGGGATTTAAAACCAAATAATTCCCTTTGGTGTTAGTAGCGCAGTAGATATAAATTTTATAACCCTGAGATTATTATTTTAAATGCAAACTTAAAAAAAGTTACAAAAACAGCTTAAAAATCTAATTTTTAAAAATTCTAAGAAGAATTTTTTCAAAAATCTTTTACTGCACCCCTACACTATAAGAAGAATCGCCATGCAAAATTGCAGCCCTTTAGGTCCAGCGGTTTGGTCTGTACGTTACCTATCAGTCAGTCAGTCAGTCAGTCAGTTACGGAACTGTTTTACATATATATAGATCGGAGAATGATGATAATAACTTTCTCTAGGGAATAGAGTATGCTGAGGATTATACTCTGTTTATCTCAGAGTCTGTGGCAGTTAAAGTGCTGATGTACAGAAAAATTCCTCAAAACTCATTGTCACTTGCAATTCATACCTATGTAAAAAAAAAGACTGATGAATCTGCAATCACGAGCATAGCGTTACCTTTATAAACATTCATAGATAAAGTATGTGAAATTTTAAGGTATTTTAACCCATATTTGACCATTGTCCTATATATAGGACAACATACATTTCTAGCTCATACTCATAAAATATTTTATCTCTTGCGTTCGTTTTAGTATTACATTACTGTGAAAGAATCCCTCATTACACTGGCAAATTTTTAGTTTTTAATTTTTAAACATTGATTTATTATGAATTTTTAAAATACCCCAATTTTGAGAGTTTTTGTAGGAAAATGTATAAAATTAAGTTTAAAAAAATTGGGTGAAAAAATATTAAAATTCTGGCTTATTTTCAATTCTGTAGATGTTTAACATTATGTAAGGTAAAAATCAAGAAGAAAAATCAATAAAAACACCTTTTTTAGTCCGTTTTTACAAGCGTCCTATAAATAGGACAATGGTCAAATCCATTACTACATTCTTCTGCCATTCAGGTATACCTATTACATTGGATGTCACATTTTGCCTCATGAAACTATGTACAGAGAAAATGCTCCGGATACTGGAACAGCACAAGTTAGTCGAGTAATGCCACGAAACAGATACTTTGAGATGAAAAAAAAAATATTTGTATTGAAATGACAATAGCTGTATTGATTCGGATCGTTATTACAAAGTACGTCAAATATATGACTTAATGAATGAAGCTCTAGAGCAGTTTGGCGTATTTTCTGAGCATCTAAGTATTGATGAAAGAATGGTGCGCTATTACAGAAGACATGGCTGCAAGATGTTTATGAAAGTATATCGAGTTCAATTTGGATATAAGTTGTGGGTACTGTCTTCTTATGTTGGATATCCATTTCATATCATTCCATATCAAGGAGCGCAAAATGACCCAATCGTATCTAGGTCAGGAAATTTGGGATTGGAAAGCAACAAATATGATCCTCAAATTTTTGAAAAGAAAACTAAATAAAAGGTGCAAAAGAACAAAGTACCACTATCTCAAGAAATTCTGGGAAGTTTTCTGTCAATTGTAAAATATACAGCACAGCACAAATTTATACTGATAGTTTTTTCTTACCTCCGATGGCCTTTTCGTTAGACTGAGAGAAAGCAATAACTTTGCTACGGGAACTGTAAGAGAAAATAGAATGGCCAAAAGCCCACTAAAGTCAAGTAAAATAGTGGCTAAAATGGATCGAGGTATGGAAGATTAGAAATTTGATGAGAGAAATGAAACTGCAACAGTTCGCTGGAAAGATAATAAAGTTGTATCATTGCTCACGAAATTTGAAGATACAAGATGCTATTCGAAGGTAGAAAGAAGAGTAAAAGGAAGCCGACAAAAAGTTGACATACCAGCATGCATAATTTCTTACAATAAGTATCAAATTGGTGTAGACTTATTTGACAATCATATGGAAACCTATTTTTTATCTATACAAGGAAAAGAGTGGTATTGGACATTGTTCTTCAATGCTTATGAAACTGCACTAATTGCAGCCTGGAAGATAACGAAACTGTTCAATCCCACAGAAGCTTTTGAAATTCTAGAATATCGAAGAGCTATTACAATAAATTATTTAGGACTCTCTATACCAAGGAACTAGGCGGTTAGGGGATTAGGCACTCAACAGAGAAATCCAGAATTTTTGAGGCTGCAGAGTTAACACAATATTGTGGAAAAAACCCTAATGGAAGACAATGTCGTCAACTAGAGAACTGTGCAAAAAAACCAACACCTATCTGCAAAAAATGTGATGTTCGAGTCTATTTAAACTGTTTCTTACCATTTCTTACCAAAGAAGAAGTTTGAGTACGAAAAACAAAAAAAAAGTGTCATAGCAGTGGATTTGACCGTCGTCCTATATATAGGACAGCATGTAAATCTGAAGATAATAAAAATTTGGTAAGTTTTATAACTTCATATCTTTTCTCGTGGCTTTATGAAGCTAAACCATAATTTTTGAACAAAAGAATAATTTTTTCAATATTTTGTCAAATATGGGTTAAGCGTCTTTTAGGTTTTAGGAAGTTTTGCGTAAAGAGAAACAATGAAAAAAAAATAATTTTGAGAAAATGCAAAATAATAACTTTAAAACACATTTCTTACTTTAAAAGTAACTATTGTCGTACTGAAATTAACCCGATTTATGAAATGAAACTGAATTACAAAGATAAAAGATAAGGCTTTAATGTTATTGCAAAAAAATAATCTTATTTTTATCGAAAATGCCGTTTTATTGGTGTACGGATACCTTAAAGGAACAGATCAAGTGAAAGTTAAAAATAAAGTCTACGACAGTTCGTTAATAACTTCAAAACAAATGGACTAATGATTTGTGATGCCAAAAGCTTGAAACACAAAACGTTTCGATTGCATAATGACCT